>JAUPTC010000010.1:15171778-15187067 GCA_030762895.1 Sophora flavescens | reverse complement strand
GACCAAAATTTGTCCCAAAACCCTAATTTTGACTCGAATCCCTAATTTTAACCCCAAACCCTATTTTTAACTCAAAACCCTAATTCAAACACTAAACCCTAATTTTGACCCTAATCCCAAAATTTGACCCAAAAACCTAATTTTGACCCGTAACCCTAATTTTAATGCAAACACCTAATTCTAACCCTATTTTTGACCCAAAAACCTATTTTTAACTCAAAACCCTAATTCAAACCCTAAACCCTAATTTTGACCCAGAACCCGAATTTTAACCCCGAAAATTCTAACCCTATTTCTAACCCTATTTTTGACCTAAGACCCTAATTCTTACCCTATTTTTGACCCAAAACCCTATTTTAAACTCAGAACCTAATTCAAACCCTAACCCTAATTTTACCCTAAATTTGACCCAGAACTGTAATTTTGACCCGAAAACCTAAATTTTAACCCAAAACCCTAATTCAAACCTTATTTTTGACCCAAAACCCTATTTTTAACACAAATCCCTATTTCAAACCCAAATTTTGAAACTAAACCCTAAATTTGACACAGAACCCTAATTTTGATCCGAAACCCTAGTTTTAACCTGAAACCCAAATTCAAACCCTAAACCCTAATTTGTTTCCAAAACCCAAATTTTGACCCAAAACCCTAATTTTAACCTAAAGCCCTAATTTTGACCCAAAACCCTAATTCTAACTGTACTTTTGACCCAAAACCGTATTTTAAACTCAAAACCCTATTTCGAACCCTAAACCCTAATTTTGATCTGAAACCCTAAATTTGACCTGAAACCCTTATTTTAACCCAATGCCCTAATGCTAACACAATTTTTGACCCAAAAACATATCTTTAACTCAAAACCCTAATTCAAACCCTAAACCCTAATTTGTACAAAAAACCCTAAATTTGACCCAAAACCTTAATTTTAACCCAGAGCCCTAATTTTGACCCAAAACCCTAATACGAACCCTATTTTTGACCCAAAACCCTATTTCAAACCCTAAACCCTAACTTTGACCATAAAACCAAAATTTGTCCCAAAACCCTAATTTTGACTCGAATCCCTAATTTTAACCCCAAACCCTATTTTTAACTCAAAACCTTAATTCAAACCATAAACCCTAATTTGACCCAAAACCCTATTTTAAACTCAAAACCCTATACACTAATTTTGATCTTAAATTTGACCCAGAACCCTAATTTTTCCCAAAACCCTAATTTTAACCCAAAACCCTAATTCTAACCCTATTTTTGACCCAAAACCCTATTTTAAACTCAAAACCTAATTCAAACCCTAAACCCTAATTTGGACCATAAACCCTAAATTTGAACCAGAACCCTAATTTTGACTCGAAACCCTAATTTTACCCAAAAGCCTAATTCTAACCCTAATTCAAACCCTAAACCCCAATTTTGACCCAGAACCCTAATTTTGACCCGAAACCCTAATTTTAATGCTATTTTCTACCCAAAACCCTATTTTAAACTCAAAACCCTAATGCTAACACAATGCCCTAATTTTGATCATAAACACTAATTTTAACCCAAAACCCTAATTGTAACCCAAAACCATAATTTTGACTCCAAAACCCTAATTCTAACCCTATTTTTGACCCAAACCCCTATTTTAAACTCAAAACCCTAATTCAAACCCTAAACCCTAATTTTGACTCTAATCCCAAAATTTGACCCAAAAACCTAATTTTGACCCGTAACCCTAATTTTAATGCAAACCCCTAATTCTAACCCTATTTTAGGACCCAAAACCCTATTTTTAACTCAAAACCCTAATTCAAACCCTAAACCCTAATTTTGACCCTAATCCCAAAATTTGACCCAAAAACCTAATTTTGACCCGTAACCCTAATTTTAATGCAAACCCCTAATTCTAACCCTATTTTTGACCCAAAAACCTGTTTTTATCTCAAAACCCTAATTCAAACCCTAAACCCTAATTTTGACCCAGAACCCGAATTTTAACCCCGAAAATTCTAACCCTAATTTTAACCATATTTTTGACCTAAGACCCTAATTCTTACCCTATTTTTGACCCAAAACCCTATTTTAAACTCAGAACCTAATTCAAACCCTAACCCTAATTTAACTTAAATTTGACCCAGAACTGTAATTTTGACCCGAAAACCTAAATTTTAACCCAAAACCCTAATTCAAACCTTATTTTTGACCCAAAACCGTATTTTTAACACAAATCCCTATTTCAAACCCAAATTTTGAAACTAAACCCTAAATATGACACAGAACCCTAATTTTGATCCGAAACACTAGTTTTAACCTAAAACCCAAATTCAAACCCTAAACCCTAATTTGGACCCCAAACCCAAATTTTGACCCAAAACCCTAATTTTAACCCAAAGCCCTAATTTTGACCCAAAACCCTAATTCTAACTGTACTTTTGACCCAAAACCGTATTTTAAACTCAAAACCCTATTTCAAACCCCAAACCCTAATTTTGATCTGAAACCCTAAATTTGACCCGAAACCCAAATTTTAACCCAAAACCCTAATTCTAACACAATTTTTGACCCAAAAACATATCTTTAACTCAAAACCCTGATTCAAACCCTAAACCCTAATTTGTACAAAAAAAACCCTAAATTTGACCCAAAACCTTAATTTTAACCCAGAGCCCTAATTTTGACCCAAAACCCTAATACGAACCCTATTTTTGACCCAAAACCCAATTTCAAACCCTAAACCCTAACTTTGACCATAAAACCAAAATTTGTCCCAAAACCCTAATTTTGACTCGAATCCCTAATTTTAACCCCAAATTCTAACCTTTTTTTTGACCCAAAACCCTATTTTTAACTCAAAACCTTAATTCAAACCATAAACCCTAATTTTGACCCAAAACCCAAATTTGGACCCAAAACCCAAGTTTTGACCCAAAACCCAAATTCTAACCCTAATTTGACCCAAATCCCTATTTTAAACTCAAAACACTATACACTAATTTTGATCTTAAACCTTAAATTTGACCCAGAACCCTAATTTTTCCCAAAACCCTAATTTTAACCCCAAAACCCTAATTCTAACCCTATTTTTGACCCAAAACCCTATTTTAAACTCAAAACCTAATTCAAACCCTAAACCCTAATTTGGACCATAAATCCTAAATTTGACCCAGAACCGTAATTTTGACCCTAAACCCAAATTTTGACCCAGAACCCTAATTTTGACCCGAAACCCTAAATTTTAAACCAAAACCCTAATTTTAACGCTATTTTCTACCCAAAACCCTATTTTAAACTCAAAACCCTAATTCAAACCCTAAACCCTAATTTTGATCCTAAACACTAATTTTAACCCAAAACCATAATTTTGACTCGAAAACCCTAATTCTAACCCTATTTTTGACCCAAACGCCTATTTTAAACTCAAAACCCTATTTGAAACCCTAAATCCTAATTTTGACCTAATACCCTAATTTTAACCCCAAAAACCTATTTCTAACCCTATTTTAAACTCAACGTAATTCAAGCCCTAAACCCTAATTTGGACCCTAAACCCTAAATTTGACCAAGAACCCTAATTATGACCCGAAACCCTAATTTTACCCAAAAGCCTAATTTTGACCCAGAACCCTAATTTTGATCCGAAATCCTAATTTTAAACCAAAACCCTAATTTTAACCCGAAGCCCTGATTTTGACCCAAAACTCTAATTCTAACACTATTTTTGACGCAAATTCCTATTTTTAACTCAAACCCCTAATTCAAACCCTAAACCCTAATTTTGACCCTAAACCCAAAATTTGAAACGAAACCCTAATTTTAACCCGAAACCATAATTCTAACCCTATTTCTGACCCAAAAACCTATTTTTAACTCAAACCTAATTTAAACCCTAAATCCTATGTTTGACCCAAAACCCTAATTTTATCCCAAAGCCCTAATTTTGACCTAAAACCCTAATTCTAACCCTAATTTTGACCCAAAACCTTATTTCAAAACCTAAACCCTAATTTTGACCCTAAACCCTAAATTTGACCCCGAACCCTAATTTTGACCCGAAACCCTAATTTTACCCAAAGCCCTAATTCTAACCCAAATTCTAACCTTAAGCCCTATTTTTGAGCCAAAAACCTATTTTTAACTCAAAACCCTAATTCAAACCCTAAACCCTGATTTGTACCAAAAACCCTAATTTTGACCCAAAACCCTAATTTTAACCCAGTGCCCTAATTTTGACCCAAAACCCTAATTCTAACCTTATTTTTTATGCAAAACCCTTTTAACTCAAAACCTTAATTCAAACCCTAAACCCTAATTTTGACCCAAAACCTAAGTTTTGACACAAAACCCTAATTCTAACCCTATTTTGACCAAAAACCTTATTTTTAACTCGAAACCCTAATTCAAACCCTAAACGCTAATTTTGACCCTAAACCCAAAATTTGACCCAAAAACCTAATTTTGACATGTAACCCTAATTTTAACGCAAAACCCAAATTCTAACCCTATTTTTAACCCAAAACCCTATTTCAAACCCTAAACCCTAAATATGACCCAGAACCCTAATTTTGACCCGAAACCCTAATTTTAAACCAAAACCATAATTTGGACACAATACCCAAATTTTAACCCCATACCCTAACTCTAACCTTATTTTTTACCCAAACCCCTATTTTAAACTCAACCCTAATTCAAACCATAAACCCTGGTTTTGATTCGAAACCCTAAATTTGACCCAGAACCCTAATTTTTTCCAAAACCCTAATTTTAACACAAAACCCTAATTTTAACCCAAGACCCTAATTCTAACCCTATTTTTGAACCAAAACACTATTTTAACCTAATTTGGACCCTAAATTTGACCCAGAACCCTATATTTTAACCCAACACCCTAATTTTAACGCAGAACCCTAATTTTGACATGAAACCCTATATTTTAACCCAACACCCTAATTTTAACGCTATTTTTGACCCAAAACCCTATTTTAAACTCAAAACCCTAATTCAAACCCTAAACCCTAATTTTGATCCTAAACACTAATTTTAAACCAAAACCCTAATTCTACCTTTTTGTCCAAACCCTATTTTAAACTCAAAACCCTAATTCAAACCCTAAACCCTAATTTTGACTATAAACCCTAATTTTAAACCAAAACCCTAATTCTAACCCTATTTTTAACTTAAAGCCTTAATTCAAACCCTAATCTCTAATTTTGATCCAAAACCCTAATTTGGACCCAATACCCAAATTTTAACCCCAAACCCTAATTCTAACCTTATTTTTGACCCAAAACCCTATTTTAAACACAAAACCCTAATTCAAACCCTAAACCCTAATTTTGATCCTAAACCTTAAATTTGACCCAGTACCCTAATTTTTCCCAAAACCCTAATCTTAACACAAAACCCTAATTATAACCCTATTTTTGACCCAAAACCCAATTTTAAACTCCAAACCTAATTCAAACCCTAAACCCTAAATTTGACCCATAACCCTAATTTTGACCCGAAACCCTCATTTTATCCAAAAGCCTAATTCTAACCCTAATTCTAACCCAAAACCCTAATTTTAACCCTATTTTGACCCAAAACCCTATTTTAAACTCAAAACCCTAATTCAAACCCCAAACCCTAATTTTGACCCAGAACACGAATTTTAACACCTAAAATTCTAACCCTATTTTTGACCTAAAACCCTAATTCTTACCCTATTTTTGACCCAAAACCCTATTTTAAATTCAACCTAATTCAAACCCTAACCCTAATTTTACCCTAAATTTGACCCAGAACTGTAATTTTGACCCGAAAACCTAAATTTTAACCCAAAACCCTAATTCTAACCTTATTTTTGACCCAAATCCTTATTTCAAACCCAAATTTTGAAACTAAACCCTAAATTTGACACAGAACCCTAATTTTGATCTGAAACCCTAGTTTTAACCTAAAACCCAAATTCAAACCCTAAACCCTAATTTGGACCCAAAACCCAAATTTTGACCCAAAACCCAAATTTTAACCCAAAGCCCTAATTTTGACCCAAAACCCTAATTCTAACTGTACTTTTGACCCAAAACCGTATTTTAAACTCAAAACCCTATTTCAAACCATAAACCCTAATTTTGATCTGAAACCCTAAATTTGACCCGAAACCCTAATTTTAACCCAAAGCCCTAATGCTAACACAATTTTTAACCCAAAAACATATCTTTAACTCAACCCTAATTCAAACCCTAAACCCTAATTTGTACAAAGAACCCTAAATTTGACCCAAAACCTTAATTTTAACCCAGAGCCCTATTTTTGACCCAAAACCCTAATACTAACCCAATTTTTGACCCAAAACCCTATTTTAAACTGAAAACCCTATTTCAAACCCTAAACCCTAACTTTGACCATAAAACCAAAATTTGTCCCATAACCCTAATTTTGACTCGAATCCCTAATTTTAACCCCAAACCCTATTTTTAACTCAAAACCTTAATTCAAACCATAAACCCTAATTTGACCCAAAACCCTATTTTAAACTCAAAACCCTAATTCTAACCCTAATTTGACCCAAAACCCTATTTTAAACTCAAAACCCTATTTTAAACTCAAAACCTAATTCAAACCCTAAACCCTAATTTGGACCATAAACCCTAAATTTGACGCAGAACCCTAATTTTGACTCGAAACCCTAATTTTACCCAAAAGCCAAATTCTAACCCTAATTCAAACCCTAAACCCAAATTTTGACCCAGAACCCTAATTTTGACCCGAAATCCTAAATTTTAAACCAAAACCCTAATTTTAACGCTATTTTCTACCCAAAACCCTATTTTAAACTCAAAACCCTAATGCTAACACAATGCCCTAATTTTGATCCTAAACACTAATTTTAACCCAAAACCCTAATTGTAACCCAAAACCATAATTTTGACTCCAAAACCCTAATTCTAACCCTATTTTTGACCCAAACCCCTATTTTAAACTCAAAACCCTAATTCAAACCCTAAACCCTAATTTTGACTCTAATCCCAAAATTTGACACAGAACCCTAATTTTGATCTGAAACCCTAAATTTGACCAGCAACCCTAATTTTAACCCAAAGCCCTAAAGCTAACACAATTTTTGACCAAAAAACATATCTTTAACTCAAAACCCTAATTCAAACCCTAAACCCTAATTTGTACAAAAACCCTAAATTTGACCCAAAACCTTAATTTTAACCCAGAGCCCTAATTTTGACCCAAAACCCTAATACGAACCCTATTTTTGACCCAAAACCCTATTTCAAACCCTAAACCCTAACTTTGACCATAAAACCAAAATTTGTCCCATAACCCTAATTTTGACTCGAATCCCTAATTTTAACCCCAAACCCTATTTTTAACTCAAAACCTTAATTCAAACCATAAACCCTAATTTGACCCAAAACCCTAATTTTAACCCAAAACCCTAATTCTAACCCTATTTTTGACCCAAAACCCTATTTTAAACTCAAAACCTAATTCAAACCCTAAACCCTAATTTGGACCATAAACCCTAAATTTGAACCAGAACCCTAATTTTGACTCGAAACCCTAATTTTACCCAAAAGCCTAATTCTAACCCTAATTCAAACCCTAAACCCAAATTTTGACCCAGAACCCTAATTTTGACCCGAAACCCTAAATTTTAAACCAAAACCCTAATTTTAACGCTATTTTCTACCCAAAACCCTATTTTAAACTCAAAACCCTAATGCTAACACAATGCCCTAATTTTGATCCTAAACACTAATTTTAACCCAAAACCCTAATTGTAACCCAAAACCATAATTTTGACTCCAAAACCCTAATTCTAACCCTATTTTTGACCCAAACCCCTATTTTAAACTCAAAACCCTAATTCAAACCCTAAACCCTAATTTTGACTCTAATCCCAAAATTTGACCCAAAAACCTAATTTTGACCCGTAACCCTAATTTTAATGCAAACCCCTAATTCTAACCCTATTTTAGGACCCAAAACCCTATTTTTAACTCAAAACCCTAATTCAAACCCTAAACCCTAATTTTGACCCTAATCCCAAAATTTGACCCAAAAACCTAATTTTGACCCGTAACCCTAATTTTAATGCAAACCCCTAATTCTAACCCTATTTTTGACCCAAAAACCTGTTTTTAACTCAACCCTAATTCAAACCCTAAACCCTAATTTTGACCCAGAACCCGAATTTTAACCCCGAAAATTCTAACCCTAATTCTAACCATATTTTTGACCTAAGACCCTAATTCTTACCCTATTTTTGACCCAAAACCCTATTTTAAACTCAGAACCTTATTCAAACCCTAACCCTAATTTTACCCTAAATTTGACCCAGAACTGTAATTTTGACCCGAAAACCTAGATTTTAACCCAAAACCCTAATTCAAACCTTATTTTTTACCCAAAACCCTATTTTTAACACAAATCCCTATTTCAAACCCAAATTTGGAAACTAAACCCTAAATATGACACAGAACCCTAATTTTGATCCGAAACACTAGTTTTAACCTAACACCCAAATTCAAACCCTAAACCCTAATTTAGACCCCAAACCCAAAATTTGACCCAAAACCCTAATTTTAACCCAAAGCCCTAATTTTGACCCAAAACCCTAATTCTAACTGTACTTTTGACCCAAAACCGTATTTTAAACTCAAAACCCTATTTCAAACCCTAAATTCTAATTTTGATCTGAAACCCTAAATTTGACCCGAAACCCAAATTTTAACCCAAAACCCTAATGCTAACACAATTTTTGACCCAAAAACATATCTTTAACTCAACCCTAATTCAAACCATAAACCCTAATTTGTACAAAAAACCCTAAATTTGACCCAAAACCTTAATTTTAACCCAGAGCCCTAATTTTGACCCAAAACCCTAATACTAACCCTATTTTTGACCCAAAACCCTATTTTAAACTGAAAACCCTATTTCAAACCCTAAACCCTAATTTTGACCATAAAACCAAAATTTGTCCCAAAACCCTAATTTTGACTCGAATCCCTAATTTTAACCCCAAACCCTAATTCTAACCTTATTTTTGACCCAAAACCCTATTTTTAATTCAAAACCTTAATTCAAACCATAAACCCTAATTTTGACCCAAAACCCAAATTTGGACCCAATACCCAAGTTTTGACCCAAAACCCAAATTCTAACCCTAATTTGACCGAAAACACTATTTTAAACTCAAAACACTATACACTAATTTTGATCTTAAACCTTAAATTTGACCCAGAACCCTAATTTTAACCCAAAACCCTAATTCTAACCCTATTTTTGACCCAAACCCCTATTTTAAACTCAAAACCTAATTCAAACCCCAAACCCTAATTTGGACCGTAAACCCTAAATTTGACCAACCCTAATTTTGACCCTAAACCCAAATTTTGACCCATAACCCTAATTTTGACCCGAAACCCTAAATTTTAAACCAAAACCCTAATTTTAACGCTATTTTCTACCCAAAACCCTATTTTAAACTCAAAACCCTAATTCAAACCCTAAACCCTAATTTTGATCCTAAACACTAATTTTAACCCAAAACCATAATTTTGACTCGAAAACCCTAATTCTAACCCTATTTTTGACCCAAACCCCTATTTTAAACTCAAAACCCTATTTCAAACCCTAAATCCTAATTTTGACCCAAATCCCTAAATCTGACCCAGAACCCTAATTTTGACCCAATACCCAAATTTTAACCCAAACCCAAATTTGGAACCAAAACCCAAGTTTTGACCCAAAACCCTAATTCTAACCCTATTAGGACCCAAAACCCTATTTTTAACTCAAAACCCTAATTCAAACCCTAAACCCTAATTTTGACCCTAATCCCAAAATTTGACCCAAAAACCTAATTTTGACCCGTAACCCTAATTTTAATGCAAACCCCTAATTATAACCCTATTTTTGTCCCAAAACCCTATTTTAAACTCAAAACCCTATTTCAAACCATAAACCCTAAATCAGACCCAGAACCCTAATTTTGACCCGAAACCCTAATTTTAAACCAAAACCCTAATTTGGATCCAATACCCAAATTTTAACCCCAAACCCTAACTCTAACATTATTTTGGACCCAAAACCCTATTTTATACTCAAAACCCTAATTCAAACCATAATCCCTAGTTTTGATCCTAAACCCTAAATTTAACCCAGAACCCTAATTTTTCCCAAAACCCTATTTTTAACTCAAAACCATAATTTTAACCCAAGAACCTTAATTTTGACCCGAAACCCTAAATTTTAACCCAAAACCCTAATTCTAAACTTATTTTTGACCCAAAACCCTATTTTTAACACAAAGCCCTAATTCAAACCCTAATTTTAAAACAAAACCCTAAATTTGAGCCAGAACACTAATTTTGATCCGAAACCCAAGTTTTAAACCAAATTCAAACCCTAAACCCTAATTTGGACGCAAAACCCATATTTTGACCCAAAACCCTAATTTTAACCCAAAGCCCTGATTTTGACCCAAAACCCTAATTCTAACCCAATTTTTTAACCCAAAATCCAATTTTTAACTCAACCCTAATTCAAACACTACACCCTAATTTTGACCTTAAACCCAAAATATGACCTGAAACCCTAATTTTAACCCGAAACCCAAATTCTAACCGTATTTCAGACCCAAAAACCTATTTTTAATAGAAAACCCTAATTCTAACCCTAAATCCTATTTTTGGCCCAAAACCCTAATTTTAACCCAAAGCCCTAATTTTGACCTAAAAACCAAATTCTAACCCAAGTTTTGACCCAAAACCCTATTTCAAACCCTAAACCCTAATTTTGACCCAAAACCCTAAATTTGACCCCGAACACTAATTTTGAACCGAAACCCTAATTTTACCCAAAACCCTAATTCTAACCCAAATTCTAACCCTAAGTCCTAATTTTGACCCACAACCCTAATTTTAACCCAAAACCCTAATTCTAACCCTATTTTTGAACCAAAAACCTATTTTAAACTCAAAACCCTAATTCAAACCCTAAACCCTAATTTTGACCCAGAACCCGAATTTTAACCCCGAAAATTCTAACCCTAATTCTAACCGTATTTTTGACCTAAAATCCTAATTCCTACCCTATTTTTGACCCAAAACCCTATTTTAAACTAAGAACCTAATTCAAACCCTAACCCTAATTTTACCCTAAATTTGACCCAGAACTGTAATTTTGACCCGAAACCCTAAATTTTAACCCAAAACCCTAATTCTAACCTTATTTTTGACCCAAAACCCTATTATTAACACAAATCCCTAATTCAAACCCTAATTTTGAAACTAAACCCTAAAATTGACCCAGAACCCTAATTTTGATCCGAAACCCTAGTTTTAACCTAAAACCCAAATTCAAACCCTAACCCCTAAATTGGACCCAAAACCCAAAATTTGACCCAAAACCCTAATTTTAACCCAAAGCCCTAATTTTGACCCAAAACCCTAATTCTAACTATATTTTTGACCCAAAACCCTATTTTAAACTCAAAACCCTATTTCAAACCATAAACCCTAAATTTGACCCAAAACCCTAATTTGGACCCAATACCCAAATTTTAACCCCAAACCCTAATTCTAACCTTATTTTTTACCCAAACCCTATTTTAAACTCAAAACCCTAAACCCTAATTTTGATCCTAAACCCTAAATTTGACCCAGAACCCTAATTTTAACTCAAAACCCTAATTTTAACCCAAAACCCTAATTCTAACCCTATTTTTGACCCAAAACCCTATTTTAAACTCAAAACCTAATTCAAACCCTAAACCCTAATTTGGACCCTAAATTTGACCCAGAACCGTAATTTTGACCCGAAACCCTAATTTTACCCAAAAGCCTAATTCTAACCCTAATTCAAACCCTAAACCCTAATTTTGACCCAGAACCCTAATTTTGACCAGAAACCCTAAATTTTAACCCAAAACCTTATTTTTTAACACAAAGCCCTAATTGAAACCCAAATTTTGAAACTAAACCCTAAATTTGATCCAGAACCCTAATTTTGATCCGAAACCCTAGTTTTAACCCACAGCCCAAATTAAAACTCAAAACCAAAATTTGGACCCAAAACCCAAATTTTGACCGAAAACCCTAATTTTAACCCAAGGCCCTAATTTTGACCCAAAACCCTAATTCTAACCGTATTTTTGACCCAAAACCCTATTTTAAACTCAAACCCCAATTTCAAACCATAAATCCCTTAATTTTGATCCGAAACCCTAAATTTGACCCAAAACCCTAATTTTGACCCGAAACCCTAATTCTGACCCTATTTCTGACCCAAAAACCTATTTTTAACTCAAAACCCTAATTCAAACCCAAAACCATATGTTTGAACCAAAACCCTAATTTTAACACAGAGCCCTAATTTTGACATAAAACCCTAATTCTATCACTAATTTTGACTCAAAACCATACTACAAACCCTAAACCCTAAATTTGACCCAGAACCCTAATTTTGACCCGAAACCTTAATTTTACCCAAAAACATAATTTATAACCCTAATTCAAACCCTAAACCCTAATTGTGACCCAGAACCCTAATTTTGACCTGAAACCCTAAATTTTAACCCAAAACCCTAATTTTAACCCAATTTTTTACCCAAAACCCTATTTTATACTCAAAACCCAAATTCAAACCCTAAACCCTAATTTTGATCCTAAACACTAATTTTAACCCAAAACCCTAATTGTAACCCAAAGCCCTAATTTTGACCCAAAACCCCATTTTAAACTCAAAACCCTATTTCAAACCCTAAACCCAAATTTTGACCCTAAACCCTGAATCTGACCCAGAACCCTAATTTTGACCCAATACCCTAATTTTAACCCCAAAAACCTATTTCTAACCCTATTTTTGACGCAAAACCCTATTTTAAACTCAAAACTTAATTCAAACCCTAAACCCTAATTTGGACCCTAAACCCTAAATTTGACCCAGAACCCTAATTCTAACTCGAAACCCTAATTTTACACAAAAGCCTAATTTTGACCCAGAACCCTAATTTTGATCCGAAATCCTAATTTTAAACCAAAACCATAATTTTAACCCCAAGCCCTGATTTTGACCCAAAACCCTAATTCTAACACTATTTTTGACCCAAATTCCTATTTTTAACTCAAACCCCTAATTCAAACCCGAAACCCTAATTTTGACCGTAAACCCAAAATTTGAACCGAAACCCTAATTTTAACCCAAAACCCTAATTTTAAACCAAAACCATAATTTGGACACAACACCCAAATTTTAACCCCATACCCTAACCCTAACCTTATTTTTTACCCAAAACCCTATTTTTAACTCAACCCTAAATCAAACCATAAACCCTAGTTTTGATCCGAAACCCTAAATTTGACCCAGAACCCTAATTTTCCCCAAAACCCTAATTTTAACACAAAACCCTAATTTTAACCCAAGACCCTAATTCTAACCCTATTTTTGAACCAAAACACTATTTTAACCTAATTTGGACCCTAAATTTGACCCAGAACCCTATATTTTAACCCAACACCCTAATTTTAACCCAGAACCCTAATTTTGACACGAAACCCTATATTTTAACCCAACACCCTAATTTTAACGCTATTTTTGACCCAAAACCCTATTTTAAACTCAAAAGCCTAAGTCAAACCCTAAACCCCAATTTTCATCCTAAACACTAATTTTAACCCAAATCCCGAATTCTAACCTTATTTTGACCCAAAACCCTATTTTTAGCTCAAAACCCTAATTCAAACCCTAAACCCTAATTTTGACTCTAAACCCTAATTTTAAACCAAAACCCTAATTCTAACCCTATTTTTAACTTAAAGCCTTAATTCAAACCCTAATCTCTAATTTTGATCCAAAACCCTAATTTGGACCCAATACCCAAATTTTAACCCCAAAACCCTAATTCTAACCTTATTTTTGACCCAAAACCCTATTTTAAACGCAAAACCCTAATTCAAACCCTAAACCCTAATTTTGATCCTAAACCTTAAATTTGACCCAGTACCCTAATTTTTCCCAAAACCCTAATCTTAACACAAAACCCTAATTATAACCCTATTTTTGACCCAAAACCCTATTTTAAACTCAAAACCTAATTCAAACCCTAAACCCTAAATTTGACCCATAACCCTAATTTTGACCCGAAACCCTCATTTTATCCAAAAGCCTAATTCTAACCCTAATTCTAACCCAAAACCCTAATTTTAACCCTATTTTGACCCAAAACACTATTTTAAACGCAAAACCCTAATTCAAACCCTAAACCCTAATTTTGATCCTAAACCTTAAATTTGACCCAGTACCCTAATTTTTCCCAAAACCCTATTTTAAACTCAAAACCTAATTCAAACCCTAAACCCTAAATTTGACCCATAACCCTAATTTTGACCCCGAAACCCTCATTTTATCCAAAAGCCAAATTCTAACCCTAATTCTAACCCAAAACCCTAATTTTAACCCTATTTTGACCCAAAACCCTATTTTAAACTCAAACCTAATTCAAACCCTAAACCCTAATTTTGATCCTAAACACTAATTTTAACCCAAAACCCTAATTGAAACCCAAAGCCCTAATTTTGACCCAAAACCTTAATTCTAACCCTATTTTTGACCCAAAACCCTATTTTAAACTCAAAACCCTATTTCAAACTAACCCTAATTTTGACCCAAAACCCTGAATCTGACCCAGAACCCTAATTTTGACCCAAAACCTTAATTTTAAACCAAAAGTCTAATTTTGACCCAGAACCCTAATTTGAACCCGAACCCCTAATTTTAAACCCAAACCCTAATTTTAACCCAAAACCCTAATTCTAACCCTATTTTGACCCAAAATCCTATTTTTAACTCAACCCCAATTCAAACCCTAAACCCTAATTTTGACCCTAAACCCAAAATTTGACACGAAACCCTATTTTTAGCCCGAAACCCTAACTCTAACCCTTTTTATGACCCAAAAACCTATTTTTAACCCAAAAACCTAATTCAAACCCTAAACCCTAAACCCTAATTTTGACCCTAAACCCTTAATTTGACCCCGAACACTAATTTTGACCCGAAACACTAATTTTACCCAAAACCCAAATTCTAACCCAAATTCTAACCCCAAGCCCTAATTTTGACCCAGAACCCTAATTTTAACCCAAAACCCTAATTCAAACCCTAAAACCTAATTTGTACCAAAAACCCTAATTTTGACCCAAATACCCTTTTTTAACCCAGAGCCCTAATTTTGACCCAAAACCCTAATTCTAACCATATTTTTGACCCAAAACCCTATTTTTTAGTCAAAACCTTAATT
>JAUPTC010000010.1:15131101-15171278 GCA_030762895.1 Sophora flavescens | reverse complement strand
TAACCCTAAACCCTAAATCTGACCCAGAACCCTAATTTCGACCCAAAACCCTAATTTTAAACCAAAACCCTAATTCTAACCCTATTTTTTACCCAAAACTCTATTTTTAACTCAAAACCTTAATTCAAACCCTAAACTCTAATTTTGACACAAAACCCTAATTTGGACCCAATACCCAAATTTTAACCCCAAACCCTAATTCTAACCTTATTTTTGACCCAAACCCTATTTTAAACTCAAAACCCTAAACCCTAATTTTGATCCTAAACCCTAAATTTGACCTAGAACCAAAATTTTAACTCAAAACCCTAATTTTAACCCAAAACCCTAATTCTAGCCCTATTTTTGACCCAAAACCCTATTTTAAACTCAACATAATTCAAACCCTAAACCCTAATTGGGACCCTAAATTTGACCCAGAACCGTAATTTTGACCCGAAACCCTAATTTTACGCAAAAGCCTAATTCTAACCCTAATTCAAACCCTAAACCCTAATTTTGACCCAGAACCCTAATTTTGACCCGAAACCCTAAATTTTAACCCAAAACCCTATTTTTTTAACACAAAGCCCTAATTCAAACCCAAATTTTGAAACTAAACCCTAAATTTGATCCAGAACCCTAATTTTGATCCGAAACCCTAGTTTTAACCCAGAACCCAAATTCAAACACAAAACCCAAATTTGGACCCAAAACCCAAATTTTGACCGAAAACCCTAATTTTAACCCAAAGCCCTAATTTTGACCCAAAACCCTAATTCTAACCGTATTTTTGACCCAAAACCGTATTTTAAACTCAAACCCCTATTTCAAACCCTAAACCTTAATTTTGATCCGAAACCCTAAATTTGACCCAAAACCTTAATTTTGACCCGAAACCCTAATTTTAAACCACAACCCAAATTTTAACCCAAAGCCCTAATATTGACCCAAAACCCTAATTCTAACCCTATTTCTGACCCAAAAACCTATTTTTAACTCAAAACCCTAATTCAAACCCTAAACCCTAGTTTGAATCAAAACCCTAATTTTAACACAGAGCCCTAATTTTGACCTAAAACCCAAATTCTAACACTAATTTTGACTCAAAACCCTATTTTAAACTCAAAACCATATTACAAACCCAAACCCTAAATTTGACCCAGAACACTAATTTTGACCCGAAACCCTAATTTTACCCAAAAACATAATTATAACCCTAAACCCTAATTGTGACCCAGAACCCTAATTTTGACCTGAAACCCTAAAGTTTAACCCAAAACCCTAATTTTAACCCTAATTTTGACCCAAAACCCTATTTTATACTCAAAACCCAAATTCAAACCCTAAACCCTAATTTTGATCCTAAACACTAATTTTAACCCAAACTCCTAATTGTAACCCAAAGCCCTAATTTTGACACAACCCTATTTTAAACTCAAAACACTATTTCAAACCCTAAACCCAAATTTTGACCCTAAACCCTGAATCTGACCCAGAACCCTAATTTTGACCCAATACCCTAATTTTGACCCCAAAAACCTATTTCTAACCCTATTTTTGACCCAAAACCCTATTTTAAACTCAAAACGTAATTCAAACCCTAAACCCTAATTTGGACCCTAAACCCTAAATTTGACCCAGAACCCTAATTCTGACCCGAAACCCTAATTTTACCAAAAAGCCTAACTTTGACCCAGAACCCTAGTTTTGATCCGAAATCCTAATTTTAAACCAAAACCCTAATTTTAACCCCAAGCCCTGATTTTGACCCAAAACTCTAATTCTAACACTATTTTTGACCCAAATTCCTATTTTTAACTCAAACCCCTAATTCAAACCGTAAACCCTAATTTTGACCCTAAACCCAAAATTTGAACCGAAACCCTAATTTTAAACCGAAACCCTAATTCTAACCCTATTTCTGACCAAAAAACCTATTTTTAACTCAAAAACCTAATTCAAACCCTAAATCCTATGTTTGATCCAAAACCCTAATTTTATCCCAAAGCCCTAATTTTGACCTAAAACCCTAATTCTAACCCTAATTTTGACGCAAAACCCTATTTCAAAACCTAAACCCTAATTTTGACCCGAAACCCTAATTTTACCCAAAACCCTAATTCTAACCCAAATTCTAACCTTAAGCCCTATTTTTGACCCAAAAACCTATTTTTAACTCAAAACCCTAATTCAAACCCTAAACCCTAATTTGTACCAAAAACCCTAATTTTGACCCAAAACCCTAATTTTAACCCAGAGCCCTAATTTTGACCCAAAACCCTAATTCTAACCTTATTTTTGATGCAAAACCCTTTTAACTCAAAACCTTAATTCAAACCCTAAACCCTAATTTTGACCCAAAACCTAAGTTTTGACCCAAAACCCTAATTCTAACCCTATTTTGACCAAAAACCTTATTTTTAACTCAAAACCCTAATTCAAACCCTAAACGCTAATTTTGACCCTAAACCCAAAATTTGACCCAAAAACCTAATTTTGACATGTAACCCTAATTTTAACGCAAAACCCAAATTCTAACCCTATTTTGACCCAAAACCCTATTTCAAACCCTAAACCCTAAATATGACCCAGAACCCTAATTTTGACCCGAAACCCTAATTTTAAACCAAAACCATAATTTGGACACAATACCCAAATTTTAACCCCATACCCTAACTCTAACCTTATTTTTTACCCAAACCCCTATTTTAAACTCAACCCTAATTCAAACCATAAACCCTAGTTTTGATCCGAAACCCTAAATTTGACCCAGAACCCTAATTTTTTCCAAAACACTAATTTTAACACAAAACCCTAATTTTAACCCAAGACCCTAATTCTAACCCTATTTTTGAACCAAAACACTATTTTAACCTAATTTGGACCCTAAATTTGACCCAGAACCCTATATTTTAACCCAACACCCTAATTTTAACCCAGAACCCTAATTTTGACACTAAACCCTATATTTTAACCCAACACCCTAATTTTAACGCTATTTTTGACCCAAAACCCTATTTTAAACTCAAAACCCTAATTCAAACCCTAAACACTATTTTGATCCTAAACACTAATTTTAACCCAAATCCCTAATTCTAACCTTATTTTGACCCAAAACCCTATTTTTAGCTCAAAACCCTAATTCAAACCCTAAACCCTAATTTTGACTCTAAACCCTAATTTTTAACCAAAACCCTAATTCTAACCCTATTTTTAACTTAAAGCCTTAATTCAAACCCTAATCTCTAATTTTGATCCAAAACCCTAATTTGGTCCCAATACCCAAATTTTAACCCCAAACCCTAATTCTAACCTTATTTTTGACCCAAAACCCTATTTTAAACGCAAAACCCTAATTCAAACCCTAAACCCTAATTTTGATCCTAAACCTTAAATTTGACCCAGTACCCTAATTTTTCCCAAAACCCTAATCTTAACACAAAACCCTAATTATAACCCTATTTTTGACCCAAAACCCTATTTTAAACTCAAAACCTAATTCAAACCCTAAACCCTAAATTTGACCCATAACCCTAATTTTGACCCGAAACCCTCATTTTATCCAAAAGCCTAATTCTAACCCAAAACCCTAATTTTAACCCTATTTTGACCCAAAACCCTATTTTAAACTCAAAAACCTAATTCAAACCCTAAACCCTAATTTTGATCCTAAACACTAATTTTAACCCAAAACCCTAATTGTAACCCAAAGCCCTAATTTTAACCCAAAACCCTATTTTTAACTCAAAACCCTATTTCAAACTAACCCTAATTTTGACCCTAAACCCTGAATCTGACCCAGAACCCTAATTTTGACCCAAAACCGTAATTTTAAACCAAAACCCTAATTCTAACCCTATTTTTGATCCAAAACCCTATTTTTAACTCAAAACATTAATTCAAACCCTGAACCCTAATTTGGACCCAATACCCTAAATTTGACCCAGAACCCTTATTTTGACCCAAAACCCTAATTTTACCCAAAAGTCTAATTTTGACCCAGAACCCTAATTTTAACCCGAAACCCTAATTTTAAACCAAAACCCTAATTTTAACCCAAAACCCTATTTTTGACCCAAAATCCTATTTTTAACTCAAAACCCTAATTCAAACCCTAAACCCTAATTTTGACCCTAAACCCAAAATTTGACCCGAAACCCTAATTTTAGCCCGAAACCCTAATTCTAACCCTTTTTATGACCCAAAAACCTATTTTTAACCCAAAAACCTAATTCAAACCCTAAACCCTAATTTTGACCCTAAACCCTTAATTTGACCCCGAACTCTAATTTTGACCCGAAACACTAATTTTACCCAAAACCCTAATTCTAACCCAAATTCTAACCCTAAGCCCTAATTTTGACCCAGAACCCTAATTTTAACCCAAAACCCTAATTCAAACCATAAACCCTAATTTGTACCAAAAACCCTAATTTTGACCCAAACCCTAATTTTAACCCAGAGCCCTAATTTTGACCCAAAACCCTAATTCTAACCATATTTTTGACCCAAAACCCTATTTTATACTCAAAACCTTAATTCAAACCCTAAACCCTAATTTTGACCCAAAACCCAAGTTTTGACCCAAAACCATAATTCTAACCCTATTTTTAACTCAAAACCCTAATTCTAACCCTAAACGCTAATTTTGACCCTAAACCCAAAATTTGACCCAAAAACCTAATTTTGATCCGTAACCCTAATTTTAACGCAAAACCCTAATTCTAACCATTTTTTACCCAAAACCCTATTTCAAACCCTAAACCCTAAATCTGACCCAGAACCCTAATTTTGACCCGAAACCCTAATTTTAAACAAAAACCCTAATTTGGACCCAATACCCAAATTTTAACCCCAAACCCTAACTCTAACCTGATTTTTGACCCAAAACCCTATTTTAAACTCAAAACCCTAATTCAAACCATAAACCCTAGTTTTGATCCTAAACCCAAAATTTGACCCAGAACCCTAATTTTTCCCAAAACCCTAATTTTAACTCAAAACCATAATTTTAACCCAAGAACCCTAATTTTGACCCGAAACCCAAAATTTTAACCCAAAACCCTAATTCTAACCATATTTTTGACCCAAAACCCAATTTTTAACACAAACCCTAATTCAAACCCTAATTTTGAAACTAAACCCTAAATTTGACCCAGATCACTAATTTTGATCCGAAACCCTAGTTTTAAACCAAATTCAAACCCAAAACCCTAATTTGGACCCAAAACCCATATTTTGACCCAAAATCCTAATTGTAACCCAAAGCCCTGATTTTGACCCAAAACCCTAATTCTAACCCAATTTTTTTACCCAAAATCCAATTTTTTAATCAAGACCCTAATTCAAACACTACACCCTAATTTTGACCCTAAACCCAAAATTTGACCTGAAACCCTAATTTTAACCCGAAACCCAAATTCTAACCGTATTTCTGACCCAAAAACCTATTTTTAATTGAAAACCCTAATTCTAACCCTAAATCCTATGTTTGGCCGAAAACCCTAATTTTAACCCAAAGCCCTAATTTTGACCTAAAACCCAAATTCTAACCCAATTTTTGACCCAAAACCCTATTTCAAACCCTAAACCCTAATTTTGACCCAAAACCCTAATTTTGACCCCGAACACTAATTTTGAACCGAAACCCTAATTTTACCCAAAACCCTAATTCTAACCCAGATTCTAACCCTAATTTTAACCCAAAACCCTAATTCTAACCCTATTTTTAACCCAAAAACCTATTTTTAACTCAAAACCCTAATTCAAACCCTAAACCCTAATTTTGACCCAGAACACGAATTTTAACACCGAAAATTCTAACCCTATTTTTGACCTAAAACCCTAATTCTTACCCTATTTTTGACCCAAAACCCTATTTTAAACTCAACCTAATTCAAACCCTAACCCTAATTTTACCCTAAATTTGACCCAGAACTGTAATTTTGACCCGAAAACCTAAATTTTAACCCAAAACCCTAATTCTAACCTTATTTTTGACCCAAAACCCTATTTTTAACACAAATCCCTATTTCAAACCCAAATTTTGAAACTAAACCCTAAATTTGACACAACCCTAATTTTGATCCGAAACCCTAGTTTTAACCTAAAACCCAAATTCAAACCCTAAACCCTAATTTGGACCCAAAACCCAAATTTTGACCCAAAACCCTAATTTTAACCCAAAGCCCTAATTTTGACCCAAAACCCTAATTCTAACTGTACTTTTGACCCAAAACCGTATTTTAAACTCAAAACCCTTTTTCGAACCCTAAACCCTAATTTTGATCTGAAACCCTAAATTTGACCAGAAACCCTAATTTGAACCCAAAGCCCTAATGCTAACACAATTTTTGACCCAAAAACATATCTTTAACTCAAAACCCTAATTCAAACCCTAAACCCTAATTTGTACAAAAAACCCTAAATTTGACCCAAAACCTTAATTTTAACCCAGAGCCCTAATTTTGACCCAAAACCCTAATACGAACCCTATTTTTGACCCAAAACCCTATTTCAAACCCTAAACCCTAACTTTGACCATAAAACCAAAATTTGTCCCAAAACCCTAATTTTGACTCGAATCCCTAATTTTAACCATAAACCCTAATTTGACCCAAAACCCTATTTTAAACTCAAAACCCTATACACTAATTTTGATCTTAAACCTTAAATTTGACCCAGAACCCTAATTTTTCCCAAAACCCTAATTTTAAACCAAAACCCTAATTCTAACCCTATTTTTGTCCCAAAACCCTATTTTAAACTTAAAACCTAATTCAAACCCTAAACCCTAATTTGGACCATAAACCCTAAATTTGACCCAGAACCCTAATTTTGACTCGAAACCCTAATTTTACCCAAAAGCCTAATTCTAACCCTAATTCAAACCCTAAACCCAAATTTTGACCCAGAACCCTAATTTTGACCCGAAACCCTAAATTTTAAACTAAAACCCTAATTTTAACGCTATTTTCTACCCAAAACCCTATTTTAAACTCAAAACCCTAATGCTAACACAATGCCCTAATTTTGATCCTAAACACTAATTTTAACCCAAAACCCTAATTGTAACCCAAAACCATAATTTTGACTCCAAAACCCTAATTCTAACCCTATTTTTGACCCAAACCCCTATTTTAAACTCAAAACCCTAATTCAAACCCTAAACCCTAATTTTGACTATAATCCTAAAATTTGACCCAAAAACCTAATTTTGACCCGTAACCCTAATTTTAATGCAAACCCCTAATTCTAACCCTATTTTAGGACCCAAAACCCTATTTTTAACTCAAAACCCTAATTCAAACCCTAAACCCTAATTTTGACCCTAATCCCAAAATTTGACCCAAAAACCTAATTTTGACCCGTAACCCTAATTTTAATGCAAACCCCTAATTCTAACCCTATTTTTGACCCAAAAACCTATTTTTAACTCAAAACCCTAATTCAAACCCTAAACCCTAATTTTGACCCAGAACCCGAATTTTAACCCCGAAAATTCTAACCCTAATTCTAACCATATTTTTGACCTAAGACCCTAATTCTTACCCTATTTTTGACCCAAAACCCTATTTTAAACTCAGAACCTAATTCAAACCCTAACCCTAATTTTACCCTAAATTTGACCCAGAACTGTAATTTTGACCCGAAAACCTAAATTTTAACCCAAAACCCTAATTCAAACCTTATTTTTGACCCAAAACCCTATTTTTAACACAAATCCCTATTTCAAACCCAAATTTTGAAACTAAACCCTAAATGTGACACAGAACCCTAATTTTGATCCGAAACACTAGTTTTAACCTAAAACCCATTTAAACCCTAAACCCTAATTTGGACCCCAAACCCAAATTTTGACCCAAAACCCTATTTTAAACTCAAAACCCTAATTCAAACCATAAACCCTAGTTTTGATCCTAAACCCTAAATTTGACCCAGAACCCTAATTTTTCCCAAAACCCTAATTTTAACTAAAAACCATAATTTTAACCCAAGAACCCTAATTTTGACCCGAAACCCAAAATTTTAACCCAAACCCCTAATTCTAACCATATTTTTGACCCAAAACCCAATTTTTAACACAAACCCTAATTCAAACCCTAATTTTGAAACTAAACGCTAAATTTGACCCAGATCACTAATTTTGATCCGAAACCCTAGTTTTAAACCAAATTCAAACCTAAAACCCTAATTTGGACCCAAAACCCATATTTTGACCCAAAACCCTAATTGTAACCCAAAGCCCTGATTTTGACCCAAAACCCTAATTCTAACACAATTTTTTACCCAAAATCCAATATTTTAATCAAAACCCTAATTCAAACACTACACCCTAATTTTTACCCTAAACCCAAAATTTGACCTGAAACCCTAATTTTAACCCGAAACCCAAATTCTAACCGTATTTCTGACCCAAAAACCTATTTTTAATTGAAAACCCTAATTCTAACCCTAAATCCTATGTTTTTGAAAACCCTAATTTTAACCCAAACCTAATTAACCCAAACCATAATTTTGACCTCAAACCCAAATTCTAACCCAATTTTTGACCCAAAACCCAATTTCAAACCCTAAACCCTAATTTTGACCCAAAACCCTAAATTTGACCCCTAATAAGAAATAAAACCCAAACCTATTTTTACCCAAAACCCTAATTCACCCTAAACCCTATTTACCCTAACCCAGATTCTAACCCTAAGCCCTAATTTTGACCCACAACCCTATTTTTAACCCAAAAACCTATTTTTAACTCAAAACCCTAATTCAAACCCTAAACCCTAATTTTGACCCAGAACACGAATTTTAACACCGAAAATTCTAACCCTATTTTTGACCTAAAACCCTAATTCTTACCCTATTTTTGACCCAAAACCCTATTTTAAACTCAACCTAATTCAAACCCTAACCCTAATTTTACCCTAAATTTGACCCAGAACTGTAATTTTGACCCGAAAACCTAAATTTTAACCCAAAACCCTAATTCTAACCTTATTTTTGACCCAAAACCCTATTTTTAACACAAATCCCTATTTCAAACCCAAATTTTGAAACTAAACCCTAAATTTGACACAGAACCCTAATTTTGATCCGAAACCCTAGTTTTAACCTAAAACCCAAATTCAAACCCTAAACCCTAATTTGGACCCAAAACCCAAATTTTGACCCAAAACCCTAATTTTAACCCAAAGCCCTAATTTTGACCCAAAACCCTAATTCTAACTGAACTTTTGGCCCAAAACCGTATTTTAAACTCAAAACCCTATTTCAAACCCTAAACCCTAATTTTGATGTGAAACCTTGAATTTGACCTAAAACCCTAATTTTAACCCAAAGCCCTAATGCTAACACAATTTTTGACCCAAAAACATATCTTTAACTCAAAACCATAATTCAAACCCTAAACCCTAATTTGTACAAAAAACCCTAAATTTGACCCAAAACCTTAATTTTAACCCAGAGCCCTAATTTTGACCCAAAACCCTAATACTAACCATATTTTTGACCCAAAACCCTATTTTAAACTGAAAACCCTATTTCAAACCCTAAACCCTAACTTTGACCATAAAACTAAAATTTGTCCCAAAACCCTAATTTTGACTAGAATCCCTAATTTTAACCCCAAACCCTAATTCTAAACTTACTTTTGACCCAAAAACCTATTTTTAACTCAAAACCTTAATTCAAACCATAAACCCAAATTTTGACCCAAAACCCAAATTTGGACCCAAAACCCAAGTTTTGACCCAAAACCCAAATTCTAACCCTAATTTGACCTAAAACCCTATTTTAAACTCAAAACACTATACACTAATTTTGATCTTAAACCTTAAATTTGACCCAGAACCCTAATTTTTCCCAAAACCCTAATTTTAACCCAAAACCCTAATTCTAACCCTATTTTGGACCCAAAACCCTATTTTAAACTCAAAACCTAATTCAAACCCTAAACCCTAATTTGGACCATAAACCCTAAATTTGACCCAGAACCCTAATTTTGACCCTAAACCCAAATTTTGACCCAGAACCCTAATTTTGACCCGAAACCCTAAATTTTAAACCAAAACCCTAATTTTAACGCTATTTTCTACCCAAAACCCTATTTTAAACTCAAAACCCTAATTCAAACCCTAAACCCTAATTTTGATCCTAAACACTAATTTTAAACCAAAACCATAATTTTGACTCGAAAACCCTAATTCTAACCCTATTTTTAGCCCAAACCCCTATTTTAAACTCAAAACCCTATTTCAAACCCTAAATCCTAATTTTGACCCAAATCCCTAAATCTGACCCAGAACCCTAATTTTGAACCAATACCCAAATTTTAACTCAAACCCAAATTTGGAACCAAAACCCAAGTTTTGACCCAAAACCCTAATTCTAACCCTATTAGGACCCAAAACCCTATTTTTAACTCAAAACACTAATTCAAATCCTAAACCCTAATTTTGACCCTAATCCCAAAATTTGACCCAAAAACCTAATTTTGACCCGTAACCCTAATTTTAATGCAAACCCCTAATTATAACCCTATTTTTGACCCAAAACCCTATTTTAAACTCAAAACCCTATTTCAAACCATAAACCCTAAATCTGACCCAGAACCCTAATTTTGACCCGAAACCCTAATTTTAAACCAAAACCCTAATTTGGACCCAATACCCAAATTTTAACCCCAAACCCTAACTCTAACATTATTTTCGACCCAAAACCCTATTTTAACCTCAAAACCCTAATTCAAACCATAATCCCTAGTTTTGATCCTAAACCCTAAATTTAACCCAGAACCCTAATTTTTCCCAAAACCCTATTTTTAACTCAACCATAATTTTAACAAAAGAACCTTAATTTTGACCCGAAACCCTAAATTTTAACCCAAAACCCTAATTCTAAACTTATTTTTGACCCAAAACCCTATTTTTAACACAAAGCCCTAATTCAAACCCTAATTTTAAAACAAAACCCTAAATTTGACCCAAAACACTAATTTTGATCCGAAACCCTAGTTTTAAACCAAATTCAAACCCTAAACCCTAATTTGGACGCAAAACCCATATTTTGACCCAAAACCCTAATTTTAACCCAAAGCCCTGATTTTGACCCAAAACCCTAATTCTAACCCAATTTTTTAATCCAAAATCCAGTTTTTAACTCAACCCTAATTCAAACACTACACCCTAATTTTGACCCTAAACCCAAAATTTGACATGAAACCCTAATTTTAACCCGAAACCCAAATTCTAACCGTATTTCAGACCCAAAAACCTATTTTTAATTGAAAACCCTAATTCTAACCCTAAATCCTATTTTTGGCCCAAAACCCTAATTTTAACCCAAAGCCCTAATTTTGACCTAAAAACCAAATTCTAACCCAAGTTTTGACCCAAAACCCTATTTCAAACCCTAAACCCTAATTTTGACCCAAAACCCTAAATTTGACCCTGAACACTAATTTTGAACCGAAACCCTAATTTTACCCAAAACCGTAATTCTAACCCAAATTCTAACCCTAAGTCCTAATTTTGACCCACAACCCTAATTTTAACCCAAAACCCTAATTCTAACCCTATTTTTGAACCAAAAACCTATTTTAAACTCAAAACCCTAATTCAAACCCTAAACCCTAATTTTGACCCAGAACCCGAATTTTAACCCCGAAAATTCTAACCGTATTTTTGACCTAAAATCCTAATTCCTACCCTATTTTTGACCCAAAACCCTATTTTAAACTCAGAACCTAATTCAAACCCTAACCCTAATTTTACCCTAAATTTGACCCAGAACTGTAATTTTGACCCGAAACCCTAAATTTTAACCCAAAACCCTAATTCTAACCTTATTTTTTACACAAAACCCTATTTTTAACACAAATCCCTAATTCAAACCCTAATTTTGAAACTAAACCCTAAAATTGACCCAGAACCCTAATTTTGATCCGAAACCCTAGTTTTAACCTAAAACCCAAATTCAAACCCTAAACCCTAAATTGGACCCAAAACCCAAAATTTGACCCAAAACCCTAATTTTAAACCAAAGCCCTAATTTTGACCCAAAACCCTAATTCTAACTGTATTTTTGACCCAAAACCCTATTTTAAACTCAAAACCCTATTTCAAACCATAAACCCTAAATTTGACCCAAAACCCTAATTTGGACCCAATACCCAAATTTTAAACCCAAACCCTAATTCTAACCTTATTTTTGACCCAAACCCTATTTTAAACTCAAAACCCTAAACCCTAATTTTGATCCTAAACCCTAAATTTGACCCAGAACCCTAATTTTAACTCAAAACCCTAATTTTAACCCAAAACCCTAATTCTAACCCTATTTTTGACCTAAAACCCTATTTTAAACTCAAAACCTAATTCAAACCCTAAACCCTAATTTGGACCCTAAATTTGACCCAGAACCGTAATTTTGACCCGAAACCCTAATTTTACCCAAAAGCCTAATTCTAACCCTAATTCAAACCCTAAACCCTAATTTTGACCCAGAACCCTAATTTTGACCAGAAACCCTAAATTTTAACCCAAAACCCTATTTTTTAACACAAAGCCCTAATTGAAACCCAAATTTTGAAACTAAACCCTAAATTTCATCCAGAACCCTAATTTTGATCCGAAACCCTAGTTTTAACCCACAACCCAAATTCAAACTCAAAACCCAAATTTGGACCCAAAACCCAAATTTTGACCGAAAACCCTAATTTTAACCCAAGGCCCTAATTTTGACCCAAAACCCTAATTCTAACCGTATTTTTGACCCAAAACCCTATTTTAAAGTCAAACCCCTATTTCAAACCATAAATCCCTTAATTTTGATCCGAAACCCTAAATTTGACCCAAAACCCTAATTTTGACCCGAAACCCTAATTTTAAACCACAACCCAAATTTTAACCCAAAGCCCTAATTTTGACCTAAAACCCTAATTCTAACCCTATTTCTGACCCAAAAACCTATTTTTAACTCAAAACAGGATTCAAACCCTAAACCATATGTTTGAACCAAAACCCTAATTTTAACACAGAGCCCTAATTTTGACTTAAAACCCTAATTCTATCACTAAGTTTGACTCAAAACCATACTACAAACCCTAAACCCTAAATTTGACCCAGAACCCTAATTTTGACCCGAAACCTTAATTTTACCCAAAAACATAATTATAACCCTAATTCAAACCCTAAACCCTAATTGTGACCCAGAACCCTAATTTTGACCTGAAACCCTAAATTTTAACCCAAAACCCTAATTTTAACCCTATTTTTTTACCCAAAACCCTATTTTATACTCAAAACCCAAATTCAAACCCTAAACCCTAATTTTGATCCTAAACACTAATTTTAACCCAAAACCCTAATTGTAACCCAAAGCCCTAATTTTGACCCAAAACCCTATTTTAAACTCAAAACCCTATTTCAAACCCTAAACCCAAATTTTGACCCTAAACCCTGAATCTGACCCAGAACCCTAATTTTGACCCAATACCCTAATTTTAACCCCAAAAACCTATTTCTAACCCTATTTTTGACCCAAAACCCTATTTTAAACTCAAAACTTAATTCAAACCCTAAACCCTAATTTGGACCCTAAACCCTAAATTTGACCCAGAACCCTAATTCTAACCCGAAACCCTAATTTTACACAAAAGCCTAATTTTGACCCAGAACCCTAATTTTAACCCCAAGCCCTGATTTTGACCCAATACCCTAATTCTAACACTATTTTTGACCCAAATTCCTATTTTTAACTCAAACCCCTAATTCAAACCCTAAACCCTAATTTTGACCCGAAACCCAAAATTTGAACCGAAACCCTAATTTTAACCCGAAACCCTAATTCTAACCCTATTTCTGACCCAAAAACCTATTTTTAACTCAAAAACCTAATTCAAACCCTAAATCCTATGTTTGACCCAAAACCCTAATTTTATCCCAAAGCCCTAATTTTGACCTAAAACCCTAATTCTAACCCTAATTTTGACCCAAAACCCGATTTCAAAACCTAAACCCTAATTTTGACCCTAAACCCTAAATTTGACCCCGAACTCTAATTTTGACCCAAAACCCTAATTTTACCCAAAACCCTAGTTCTAAACCAAATTCTAACCTTAAGCCCTATTTTTGACCCAAAAACCTATTTTTAACTCAAAACCCTAATTCAAACCCTAAACCCTAATTTGTACCAAAAACCCTAATTTTGACCCAAAACCCTAATTTTAACCCAGAGCCCTAATTTTGACCCAAAACCCTAATTCTAACCTTATTTTTGACCCAAAACCCTTTTAACTCAAAACCTTAATTCAAACCCTAAACCCTAATTTTGACCCAAAACCTAAGTTTTGACCCAAAACCCTAATTCTAACCCTATTTTGACCAAAAACCTTATTTTTAACTCAAAATCCTAATTCAAACCCTTAACGCTAATTTTGACCCTAAACCCAAAATTTGACCCAAAAACCTAGTTTTGACATGTAACCCTAATTTTAACGCAAAACCCAAATTCTAACCCTATTTTTGACCCAAAACCCTATTTCAAACCCTAAACCCTAAATCTGACCCAGAACCCTAATTTTGACCCGAAACCCTAATTTTAAACCAAAACCATAATTTGGACACAATACCCAAATTTTAACCCCATGCCCTAACCTTAACCTTATTTTTTACCCAAAACCCAATTTTTAACTCAACCCTAAATCAAACCATAAACCCTAGTTTTGATCCGAAACCCTAAATTTGACCCAGAACCCTAATTTTTCCCAAAACCCTAATTTTAACCCAAGACCCTAATTCTAACCCTATTTTTGAACCAAAACACTATTTTAACCTAATTTGGACCCTAAATTTGACCCAGAACCCTATATTTTAACCCAACACCCTAATTTTAACCCAGAACCCTAATTTTGACACGAAACCCTATATTTTAACCCAACACCCTAATTTTAACGCTATTTTTGATCCAAACCCCTATTTTAAACTCAAAACCTAATTCAAACCCTAAACCCTAATTTTGATCCTAAACACTAATTTTAACCCAAATCCCTAATTCTTACCTTATTTTGACCCAAAACCCTATTTTTAGCTCAAAACCCTAATTCAAACCCTAAACCCTAATTTTAAACCAAAACCCTAATTCTAACCCTATTTTTAACTTAAAGCCTTAATTCAAACCCTAATCTCTAATTTTGATCCAAAACCCTAATTTGGGCCCAATACCCAAATTTTAACCCCAAAACCCTAATTCTAACCTTATTTTTGACCCAAAACCCTATTTTAAACGCAAAACCCTAATTCAAACCCTAAACCCTAATTTTGATCCTAAACCTTAAATTTGACCCAGTACCCTTATTTTTCCCAAAACCCTAATCTTAACACAAAACCCTAATTATAACCCTATTTTTGACCCAAAACCCTATTTTAAACTCAAAACCTAATTCAAACCCTAAACCCTAAATTTGACCCATAACCCTAATTTTGACCCGAAACCCTCATTTTATCCAAAAGCCTAATTCTAACCCTAATTCTAACCCAAAACCCTAATTTTAACCCTATTTTGACCCAAAACCCTATTTTAAACGCAAAACCCTAATTCAAACCCTAAACCCTAATTTTGATCCTAAACCTTAAATTTGACCCAGTACCCTAATTTTTCCCAAAACCCTAATTTTAACCCAAAACCCTAATTATAACCGTATTTTTGAGCCAAAACCCTATTTTAAACTCAAAACCTAATTCAAACCCTAAACCCTAAATTTGACCCATAACCCTAATTTTGACCCCGAAACCCTCATTTTATCCAAAAGCCAAATTCTAACCCTAATTCTAACCCAAAAACCTAATTTTAACCCTATTTTGACCCAAAACCCTATTTTAAATTCAAACCTAATTCAAACCCTAAACCCTAATTTTGATCCTAAACACTAATTTTAACCCAAAACCCTAATTGAAACCCAAAGCCCTAATTTTGACCCAAAACCTTAATTCTAACCATATTTTTGACCCAAAACCCTATTTTAAACTCAAAACCCTATTTCAAACTAACCCTAATTTTGACCCAAAACCCTGAATCTGACCCAGAACCCTAATTTTGACCCAAAACCTTAATTTTAAACCAAAACCCTAATTCTAACCCTATTTTTGACCCAAAACCCTAATTTTACCCAAAAGTCTAATTTTGACCCAGAACCCTAATTTGAACCCGAACCCCTAATTTTAAACCCTAACCCTAATTTTAACCCAAAGCCCTAATTTTGACCCAAAACCCTAACTCTAACCCTATTTTTGACCCAAAATCCTATTTTTAACTCAACCCTAATTCAAACCCTAAACCCTAATTTTGACCCAGAACACGAATTTTAACACCGAAAATTCTAACCCTATTTTGACCTTAAACCCTAATTCTTACACTATTTTTGACTCAAAACCCTATTTTAAACTCAGAACCTAATTCAAACCTTAACCCTAATTGTACCCTAAATTTGACCCAGAACTGTAATTTTGACCCGAAAACCTAAATTTTAACCCAAAACCCTATTTTTAACACAAATCCCTATTTCAAACCCAAATTTTGAAACTAAACCCTAAGTTTGACACAGAACCCTAATTTTGATCCGAAACCGTAGTTTTAACCTAAAACCCAAATTCAAACCCTAAACCCTAATTTGGACCCAAAACCCAAATTTTGACCCAAAACCCTAATTTTAACCCAAAGCCCTAATTTAGACCCAAAACCCTAATTCTAACTGTACTTTTGACCCAAAACCGTATTTTAAACTCAAAACCCTATTTCAAACCCTAAACCCTAATTTTGATATGAAACCCTAAATTTGACCCGAAACCCTAATTTTAACCCAAAGCCCTAATTTTAACCCAAGGCCCTAATTTTGACCCTAAACCCAAACTTTGCCCCAACACTCTAATTTTAACCCAAAACCCTACTCCTAACCCTATTTCTGACCCAAAAACCTAGTTTTAACTCAAAACCCTAATTCAAACCCTAAACCCTAAGTTTGACCCAAAACCCTATTTTAAACTCAAAACCCTATTACAAACCCTACCCCTAATTTTGACCCTAAACCCTTAATTTGACCCCGAACCCTAATTTTGACTCGAAACCCTAAATTTACCCAAAATCCTAATTCTAAACCTAAGCCCTAATTTTGAAACAACCCAAATTTTAACCCAAAACCCTAATGCTAACACAATTTTTGACCCAAAAACATCTTTAACTCAAAACCCTAATTCAAACCCTAAACCTTAATTTGTACAAAAAACCCTAAATTTGACCCAAAACCTTAATTTTAACCCAGAGCCCTAATTTTGACCCACAACCCTAATACTAACCCTATTTTTGACCCAAAACCCGATTTTAAACTGAAAACCCTATTTCAAACCCTAAACCCTAACTTTGACCATAAAACCAAAATTTGTCCCAAAACCCTAATTTTGACTTGAATCCCTAATTTTAACCCCAAACCCTAATTCTAACCTTATTTTTGACCCAAAACCCTATTTTTAACTCAAAACCTTAATTCAAACCAGAAACCCTAATTTTGACCCAAAACCCAAATTTGGACCCAAAACCCAAGTTTTGACCCAAAACCCTATTTTAAACTCAAAACACTATACACTAATTTTGATCTTAAACCTTAAATTTGACCCAGAACCCTAATTTTTCCCAAAACCCTAATTTTATCCCAAAACCCTAATTCTAACCCTATTTTTGACCCAAAACCCTATTTTAAACTCAAAACCTAATTCAAACCCTAAACCCTAATTTGGACCAAAAACCCTAAATTTGACCCAGAACCCTAATTTTGACCCTAAACCCAAATTTTGACCCAGAGCCCTAATTTTGACCCGAACCCTAAATTTTAAACCAAAACCCTAATTTTAACGCTATTTTCTACCCAAAACACTATTTTAAACTCAAAACCCTAATTCAAACCCTAAACCCTAATTTTGATCCTAAACACTAATTTTAACCCAAAACCATAATTTTGACTCGAAAACCCTAATTCTAACCCTATTTTTGACCCAAACCCCTATTTTAAACTCAAAACCCTATTTCAAACCCTAAATCCTAATTTTGACCCAAATCCCTAAATCTGACCCAGAACCCTGATTTTGACCCAATACCCAAATTTTAACCCAAACCCAAATTTGGAACCAAAACCCAAGTTTTGACCCAAAACCCTAATTCTAACCCTATTAGGACTCAAAACCCTATTTTTAACTCAAAACCCTATTTCAAACCCTAAACCCTAATTTTGACCCTAATCCCAAAATTTGACCCAAAAACTTAATTTTGACCCGTAACCCTAATTTTAACGCAAACCCCTAATTCTAACCCTATTTTTGACCCAAAACCCTATTTTAAAATCAAAACCCTATTTCAAACCATAAACCCTAAATATGACCCAGAACCCTAATTTTGACCCGAAACCCTAATTTTAAACCAAAACCTTAATTTGGACCCAATACCCAAATTTTAACCCCAAACCCTAATTTTGATCCAAAACCCAAATTTTAACCTGAAACCCTAATTTTAACCCTAAACCCTAATTCTAACCCTATTTCTGATCCAAAAACCTATTTTTAACTCAAAACCCAAATTCAAACCCTAAACCCTATGTTTGACCCAAGACCCTAATTTTAACCCAAAACCCTAATTCTAACCCTATTTTGACCCAAAACCCTATTTCAAACCCTAAACCCTAATTTTGACCCTAAACCCAAAATTTGACCCCGAACCCTAATTTTGACCCGAAACCCTAATTTAACCCAAAAACCCGATTTCTACCCCAAATTCTAACCCTAATCCCAAATTTTGACCCAGAACCCTAATTTTAACCCAAAACCCTAATTCTAACCCTATTTTTGACACAAACTTATTTTTAACTCAAAGCCCTAATTCAAACCCTAAACCCTAATTTGTACCAAAAACCCTAATTTTGACCCAAAATCCTAATTTTAACCCAGAGCCTTAATTTTGACCCAAAACCCTAATTCTAACTTAATTTTCGACCCAAAACCCTATTTTTAACTCAAAACCCTAATTCAAACCATAAACCCTAGTTTTGATCTTAAACCCTAAATTTGACCCAGAACCCTAATTTTTCCCAAAACCCTATTTTTAACACAAAACAATAATTTTAACCCAAGAACCCTAAATTTGACCCGAAACCCTAAATTTAAACCCAAAACCCTAATTCTAACATTATTTTTGACCCAAAACCCTATTTTTAACACAAAGCCCTAATTCAAACCCTAATTTTGAAACTAAACCCTAAATTTGACCCAGAACACGAATTTTGATCGGAAACCCTAGTTTTAAACCAAATTCAAACCCTAAACCCTAATTTGGACACAAAACCCATATTTTGACCCCAAAACCCTAATTTTAACCCAAAGCCCTGATTTTGACCCAATACCCTAATTCTAACCCACTTTTTTAACCCAAAATCCAATTTTTAACTCAACCCTAATTCAAACACTACACCTTAATTTTGACCCTAAACCCAAAATTTGACCTGAAACCCTAATTTTAACCCGAAACCCAAATTCTTACCATATTTCTGACCCAAAAACCTATTTTTAATTGAAAACCCTAATTCTAACCCTAAATCCTATGTTTGGCCCAAAACCCTAATTTTAACCCAAAGCCCTAATTTTGACCTAAAAACCAAATTCTAACCCAATTTTTGACCCAAAACCCTATTTCAAACCCTAAACCCTAATTTTGACCCAAAACCCTAAATTTGACCCCGAACACTAATTTTGAACAGAAACCCTAATTTTACCCAAAACCCTAATTCTAACCCAAATTCTAACACTAAGTCCTAATTTTGACCCACAACCCTAATTTTAAGCCAAACCCTAATTCTAACCCTATATTTGAACCAAAAACCTATTTTAAACTCAAAACCCTAATTCAAACCCTAAACCCTATTTTTGACCCAGAACATGAATTTTAACCCCGAAAATTCTAATTCTAATTCTAACCCTATTTTTGACCTAAAATCCTAATTCTTACCCTATTTTTGACCCAAAACCCTATTTTAAACTCAAAACCTAATTCAAACCCTAACCCTAATTTTACCCTAAATTGTAATTTTAACCCGAAACCCTAAATTTTAACCCAAAACCCTAATTCTAACCTTATTTTTGACCCAAAACCCTATTTTTAACACAAATCCCTAATTCAAACCCTAATTTTGAAACTAAACCCTAAAATTGACCCAAAACCCTAATTTTGATCCGAAACCCTAGTTTTAACCTAAAACCCAAATTCAAACCCTAAACCCTAAATTGGACCCAAAACCCAAAATTTGACCCAAAACCCTAATTTTAACCCAAAGCCCTAATTTTGACCCAAAACCCTAATTCTAACTTTATTTTTGACCCAAAACCCTATTATAAACTCAAAACCCTATTTCAAACCCTAAACCCTAATTTTGATCCGAAACCCTAAATTTGACACGAAACCCTAATTTTAACCCAAAGCCCTAATTTTAACCCAAGGCCCTAATTTTGACCCTAAGCCCAAAATTTGACCTGACACCATAATTTTAACCGAAAAACCTAATCATAACCCTATTTCTGACCCAAAAACCTATTTTTAACTCAAAACCCTAATTCAAACCCTACACCCTATGTTTGACCCAAAACCCTATTCTAACCCTAATTCTAAACCCTATTTTAAACTCAAAACACTAATTCAAACACTAAGCCCTAATTTTAACCCTAAATTTGACCCGGAACCCAAATTTTTCCCAAAACCGTAATTTTAACTCAAAACCCTAATTTTATCCCAAAACCCTAATTCTAACCCTATTTTTGACCCAAAACCCTATTTTAAACTCAAAATCCTATTTCAAACCCTAAACCCTAGTTTTGATCCTAAACCTTAAACTTGACCTAGAACCGTAATTTTTCCCAAAACCCTATTTTAAACTCAAAACCTAATTCAAACCCTAAACCCTAATTTGGACCCAAAATTTGACCCAGAACCCTAATTTTGACCCGAAACTCAAACTTTACCCAAAAGCCTAATTCTAACCCTAAACCCTAATTTTGACCTAGAACCCTAATTTTGACCTGAAACCCTAATTTTAAATCAAACCCTAATTTTAAACCAAAATCCTAATTTTAACCCAAAGCCCTAATTTTGACCCAAAACCCTAATTCTAACCCTATTTTTGACCCAAAATCCTATTTTTAAATCAAAACCCTAATTCAAACCCTAAACCCTAATTTTGATCCAAAACCCAAAATTTAACCTGAAACCCTAATTTTAACCCTAAACCCTAATTCTAACCCTATTTCTGATCCAAAAACCTATTTTTAACTCAAAACCCTAATTCAAACCCTAAACCCTATGTTTGACCCAAGACCCTAATTTTAACCCAAAACCCTAATTCTAACCCTATTTTGACCCAAAACCCTATTTCAAACCCTAAACCCTAATTTTGACCCTAAACCCAAAATTTGACCCCGAACCCTAATTTTGACCAGAAACCCTAATTTTACCCAAAAACCCGATTTCTACCCCAAATTCTAACCCGAAGCCCAAATTTTGACCCAGAACCCTAATTTTAACCCAAAACCCTAATTCTAACCCTATTTTGACACAAACTTATTTTTAACTCAAAGCCCTAATTCAAACCCTAAACCCTAATTTGTACCAAAAACCCTAATTTTGACCCAAAATCCTAATTTTAACCCAGAGCCTTAATTTTGACCCAAAACCCTAATTCTAACTTAATTTTCGACCCAAAACCCTATTTTTAACTGAAAACCTTAATTCAAACCCTAAACCCTAAATTTGACCTAGAACCCTAATTTTGACCCAAAAACCTAATTTTACCCAAAAGCCTAATTCTAACCCTAATTCAAACCCTAAACCCTAATTTTGACCCAGAACCCAAATTTTGACCCGAAACCCTAAATTTTTACCCTAAACCCTAATTTTTACCCTATTTTGACCCAAAATCCTATTTTAAACTCAAAACCCTGATTCAAACCCAAAACCCTAATTTTGATCCTAAACACTAATTTTAACCCAAAACCCTAATTGTAACCCAAAGCCCTAATTGTGACACCCTAATTCGGGTCATCACATTTCTACCCGTTTGCGGAAATAAAACTTAACTTTCTGGTTGCTTTCGGAAAATAATGATTTCTCAACGTTCATCTTTTCAAAATATGGTGATAAATTTTTTCTTTTAATCCTCAAGACAACAACAACGAAATCAAACCACACTTAAATACATACTGTATATAAGTTATACAACTATACTGCCACATATGTTTTCACACCTAGATCCTTACCAGTTTAATTTACTCTTACAACATAATATAACACAATAGGACCTAAGTTGGTCGTAACTAACTGACACTACCACCCATAGAAGCAGCAACAGCATGCACCGAACTAAACAGCCTCCTCCTTCTTGTAGAGGTCATACTCCTTGTGCGACTCTGATATGTTTGTAAGGGTGAGACGCCAATATATGGATTTAACACGATAACTAAATGCTAGCACAAAAGAAGACACATACACATATACATAAACATCTCAATTATAGCATACAGTTTATCAGTGGGTTTCACACCCCAAACATCAACATTGGAAAACTATGCATGAAAACTTCTATCCATCATCTAAACATTCACACTTAATCTCATGAGATATCTCCAACATGGTGATGAGTTGATCGGACTCGATAGTTCTGAGGCCCCACACCCGCAGACACGCATTGAACCGTGAACACACAGCCCACGCCCACGGACACGCGATCAGTCAGAACACAGGCACGTCTGCCAAATGCATGGAAAAACACTTTGTTCTTGACACTTTTCTTTGTGCTCAATCTTTCTTTGCCGAAGCTCAAAATGGCTTACGACTCACACGGTTTTAACCATCTTTAAAACTTTCATTAAAACACAGGACCTCACAGTCCGAGTGCTCAATCACGACACCTCTCGACCTTTCAATCAGTTTTAGGTTCGTGGTAGTAGAAAACATCTTAAATGTTTAAACACAGTATACACAACGTATACAGTAGACACCAAGTCTACAGGACCTCAAAGTCCAAAGGACCCCAAGTCCATAACAACAAAGAACCTTAGTACCCCGATGTCTCGGTTACTAAGTTCAACAGCACTTTCAACACAGTTGAATTTATTTTTCGTTTTCAGAAAATTCTTTAAAATTGGAAATTCATCAATAAAATCTTTTAATAATACAACTTAGTTTTTTCACAAAAATGAGTCACTTGAGGTTTTAACTTTCTCAAAATATGCACTGCCATATCAAAACACTTGCCGTCTACACTTTTTCCAAATTTGCCGTCAAATATTATTTTTTTAAGCTTTTTAAGCCAAAATTGGCTTTTTCCACTTAAATAATTTTCTAAAATCATAATTAACTTATTTTCACCAATTAATTTCATAAAATAACATTTTCTAATATTACGGAATTTCTTACATAAAAATTAGCAGTGCAAATATATTTTCACGGTTTCGCGCTCATTGTGACTCATAATTTACTTTTACACTAATAAATTATTAAAATAATAATATTTCTCAAAACTCATTATTTTTCCAAAATAATATTTTTCCACCACTATTATATTCCAACATTTCCCATAAAACATTGAATATAATTTACACAGCTTATTAAAGCTTTTATCTGATTAATCGGTTGTGCACTGACCACTGTCAGGCTTCTCAAACACCAATACACAGATAAACAACACAACATAAACAACATAAACAAATAACCACAACCACATCTATATCATGTAAACCACACTACAAACAAATAGTTATCGAGAAAATCCCTCAGGTAAGCTCCCCTTACCTCTTGAAGATTCACAACAAGTTGAATTTAATTTGTCGGAAGCCGGAAACTCACGTACACCGCTTTATACTTAACCTTCAACAACACATCCAAACAACCAATCAAAACAAGCTAAACAAACACCTAATCCTCTCTAATAGGTCACGGCCTCTTAGGGTTTTGTGGCTCAAAATCTCCAAATTTGCTTAAGTCGTGGATTAATGATCCTAATATACTTAAGGAAATGGATTAAGGCTAAACAACAAAGTTAAGAATCAAAACCATCCTAATCCTCAAATTGGTAGATTCGGCCAACACAAGAACATAGGGTTAGGGTTTTTAGTTTCATGAACCAACTAGGATTCAACAAGTATACAAGGATGTATGATGAAAGACATGGTCATACATCATAAGCAAGAACAAAAATTCCATCCATCCTTTCCTCTAGGATTCGGCCAAGACATGAAATTATGGCTAGGAATCTTAGTTTGATATAAGAACCTAGATTCATCACTAATACATGTTCAATAGATGATTAACATGATCACTTCCATGACAAGAAGTCAAATTTCTATACCAATTTTTTTGTATGATTCGGCCTAGGCTAGAAATAGGGGAAGGAAACTTTTGTTTGAAACAATCTCTTAGATCACGTTAGTAGAGATAATAATAAGAACATAGAAAGTTGTTTCACATTTTTAGGATTTTTCTATGATTTATGGTGATTTTTCAAAGTTATGAACATAAGCTTGAATCTAACTTGAACATGGTGATCTAAGATTTCAAAACATGAAAAATTATGAAAAACATGACATTAAATGAAGGTAGAGAGTAGGAATCACCTCTTGAAGAACAAGAAATGAGCAAGAAATGGCAACTTTATTCACAAACTCAAGCTTTTTGGTTAAGAGAGAAAAAGTGAGAAAATGAAGAACATGACACTACAACAGAAATGACTTTAGATAGCGTTTCCGGATGCCTTTTAATAGCGTTTGTAACCGCTATCTATGCCACCGCTATTAAAAGTCGTTAGCAAAGATAGTATTTAAGAAGTGCTATTAAAAGGTGAACTTAGATAGCGTTTCCGTGTACAAACGCTATCTAAAGGCAGACTTTAGATAGCGTTTGTACACGGAACCGCTATCTAAAGTCTGACTTTAGATAGCATTTGTTAATACAAATGCTATCTAAAGTCTGACTTTAGATAGCATTTGTTAATACAAATGCTATCTAAAGTCAGCCTTTAGATAGCGTTTGTTTTAACAAATGCTATCTAAAGGCAGACTTTAGATAGCATTTGTATTAACAAATGCTATCTAAAGTCTGCCTTTAGATAGCATTTGTTAAAACAAACTCTATCTATTCCCTTTTTTTTTTTAGTTTACCTATTTCTTAACTTTACCTATTCCTGCATATTGTTTATAAAAAACAAAAGGTTTACACAAAGAAATGAAGCACAATCCATATGCATATATAACAAGCTACTTTGACCATTCATACTCATTGATAATATTAACAATGATCAATAAACTCAAATCATCATCATCATCCGTGCATTCTAAGCATTTGAAGATTCTACAGAACTTCTAGGGAAACTCTAATTGAAAGGAATAAAATTACAAGATGTAAATACATATATTAATTTATAAGTATCTGTATATCTGAACTATTTTACAACCAAACAGTTTTATAATACAATTTCTCCTTATTTCATATCATTTAACTGATTTAACAATATTCTGTGGTTATTCGTGAGCTGAGCGAGTTATTGGCGATGGCTCCAAAGATCATTGAGAAGGGGAATCAGTTGACCTGCCTGGTGTTTCTCCAAAACAGCTGCAAGACCCAAGTGATAAAATGTTAAAAAGACCAAAAAATGAAGATAGAAAAATAACAATTTATTTGGCCTTCCCCTCAATAGTCATGGAAGATAAAGCAGATAGGGACTGAATAGAAAGGAAGCAAAAGGGAGGGTGGCCTTACTGTCACAACCACCAATGTGCTTTCCTCCAATAAACACGTTAGGCACAGTCCTAAGCCATGTCCACTCAGCTAGTGCTAACTGGATATCACCCCCATCACCTTCAAATAGGTAAAGAAAATGATTGAAAAAGCAAATGCTAACAAATTAGTTTGTTGAAATTAATGAATAGCAGCCCTCCGAGTAGAAGAGAATAGACCCCAATTTAGGGGTTAGATAGACTTTATTTTTGCATATTCCACATTCATAATGCAAAAAGCATAGCATAAAGCAGATAATGAGTGCTAACAGAAAGCAAAGTAACTCTGGACTCAAGACAATTTTATAACTTTACAATTATCATAAAATCTTCAAACTTCAAAAGACAGAAAGGGTTAATTCCTGACAAGAGACGTAAAAAGAGGGGAAAGGAAAACAAAAGCATAAAGCAGGTAACTAAGATAACAGAATTGATATTATGTACCAAAGTATGAGACATGAAATCAATTGAAAGCGCAGCCAAAGGAGACTTACTTTCCTCATCCAATTCAATGGCCTTGTAGGCTGCTCCTAGCTGTGTGAGAAGATCCTTGAAATCTGATTATCAAAGAAAAAAAAATAAAGACTAAAAAACTGATTATCAAAGAAAAAAAAAATAAAGACTAAAAAACTGAACCTTCACATTACAGAACATGAATACTTGAACAAGAATATCTTGTCGTAACTCAGAAATTCAAATATAAGGATTTCACATACCAATGAGTATTGCTGCAACTACTGTGATCAATTTGACATAATCAAATAAACTTTTCAACAATATAGCGACACCAATCTTCCTTGACTTCAGATAGTTGAGCAGTGGAGTATGTGGAGCATTTGAAGTCAGGGAAGTACTGCGACATAAAAATTAAATAAATTAAGTTACAATTGCTAAAACATTTGAACAGTCACAGTTAAAAGCTAAGTAAACAACATACCGCCATTGATATTTTAACTTGGTTCTGTAAGATAATTACCTTCATGAAACGCATGACATAGTACCCACAATCTGTATCGTTGGGTTGTCTTGGGCACTATAAAAAATAAAATAGTAAATCAATATAGTTTTTTTATCTAATTGCGCATTAAGTTTTTGCAAATATACCTCTATCTGAATCCATTTAATGTTGGTTGCCTTTAAACGCGGCACCTTAGCTCCGCTACGTGCGCAATAAACTTGCAAAGCACTAATCACAAAATCAAACAGACTTCATTAAGAAACACATTTTCAATCATCACAAACACACGCATGCTTTTTTTTATTTTGAACCACAACAGCCACAACCCAGTATATGCCAATTCAACACAGTTATTCTAATGTCAAAAATCAAAAGCACATTAGGACCATGACAACTTGCAACATGTATCTACCATGGAAAATCAGAAATGTAAAAGCATAGAAAATCAGAAATGTAAAAGCATGCTTACTTATCGAACAGATTCTTTAATTCTGGGCGATTCCTAGGATCAACATGCAAGGAATCCAGATAGTAAATAATCTCTTCAACAGTATTTATCGCGCGACAAGACCCAATGATTCCTACAAAAATGTTGAGATAACAAATCCTAAGCACCTCAACTTTTATATAATTCATTATTGTGAATTAAGTCCTATAGGATAAGTGACTCACCCAACATTGCACGGTGCTAGAAACAAGGGCTGATATTCTCTTTCTGTAGTTGCAAACCGGTCAGCTATATACGTTATCTGTGAATCCCTCCCGAAGAAGCCGTATGTATTTGTTTGGTGTGGGGACAAGAACAGAAACCTCCTCGTTTGTTTGGTGTGGGGACAAGAACAGAAACCTCCTCGTTCTTTCCTTTGGAAACAAAAATTCTTCATACAAATACCTTCAATTAAAATATAAAAATGGATTACACCAATGACATCAATATTTAAATGGAAAGACTAAAAAAATATTGTACACTTTAAGCCTGATTTAGTACCTGATATATACGAAAATAACGGAGGAAGATATCCATTCATGATTTACAATTTCTCTGATATTTTCAGCATTGATCATATCAATGATATGATGACCAAAAATATTTTGTTCTATCTCTATGTCCAATTGGTCATCATTTTTCATATTCTTTCGTTCATGTATTTTAAGAAAATTGAAATATTCCAGAGAAATGTTAGTTGAACCAGCTGTAGGAGGGTTGGCCTCAGAGTTGCCTCCTTTATTTTTCGGGGTTGTAATTGACTCCTTTGTATATTCAGACACTCTGCCCTTGCCTTTAGATTTTGCAGGTGCCTGGAAATTTTGCATTTCAATATGCCAGTTAGTGATCAACTAATGTAATAAATATACGCCGTATATGAAAAGGTGGAAAAATGCAATTACATACCATCTTGGATCCTTTGAGGAGAATCTGCTGGGGTCTGCAGCTTGCCATCTTTGATCCTTTCATCCTCATGCCATGTCAAGTGCTTTGAATCTTCCGAACTACGGTACATGTGCCTAAATCCGGGTATTACGGGAAAATACCACACAACCTTCTCTGGATCTGATTCTTTCTTCTTATATCGTGAGGCATTACATTTAGGACACATCTTTAACGATGCATATTCATTCCGAAATAAAATGCAATCGTTAGGACAAGCATGTATCCTCTCGTAGCTCATGCCAATAGAGCGTAACATTTGTTTAGCCTCATATGTCCGACTAGGAAGCACATTATCCTCCGGCAACATGTCTTTCAATAGTGTGAGTGAGTCCGTAAAGCTCTTATCAGTCCATCCGTTGCCCAATTTCAAGTTATACAACTTTAACATCGCCGACAATCTTGTGAATTTAGTACAACCATCATACAATGGTTGCTCTGCATCACTTACCAACCTCTCAAACATTTGAGGACAATCATGAAGATCCTCTTCAACAACATTTGCAATGTCTTCAAAATGATCGCCCTCATAAGTATTTGTGTCGGTATCGTTTGATGAATATCTCACACGATTCCTCATTTCACTAGACTCAGCTCTTGTCTCACCATGTTTTGTCCAACATGTATAACTTTGATCGATTCCATTACACACTAAATGTTCTTCCAACTCGGCTGCACTAACTCACCTTGCATAACAACAATCTAAACAAGGACATATGATTGTACTAGGGTTTTCCGCATGCCGAACTGCAAACCTAATGAACTCTTGCACCCCATCCTCATACTCCTTCGTTAAACGATTGGTAGACATCCATTTCCGATCCATGCTTTCCCGATCTACAAAAATATTTATTAACCATATTTACTTTGAGTTTAGAGTGGTTGATGTCTACATGCAATGTGAACCAACAACAGTCTGTGATAGCTATCCAACAACAAAATGCTTGTGAATCTAGTGATAATCAGAAATAGTCACACTGCTGAATTGCCAAAATATGCCATGTACTTGATGATAGTAAATAAAAAGTGTTAATTTCAAGAAATCTACGGTCCAATGTTACTTGATGTAGCAAACTGACAAGTCTAACAGTCTAATTAAAAACCCAAAATTAGAAGTCTAATTTAAGAAATAAGAATGCATAATCATGTTTCCAATATTGATTAGACTTTCAACTATAGCCGGCTAAAGCAGGCATGGCCGGCCATTTGAATACAGTGGAACTTTGAACATGATGCAAGTTTCTGCAGAAAACTACATGCACACACACATATATATGCCACTTTGCCACTGATATATATCTGCAACTCATAGTCACTCGGGGCTCTATATTCTATAGTTAATTAAAAACACAAGCAAAGATAACAACATGAGACAAGCAGCTAAGGAGAAATCTGCTTGCTAATGGCCTTGGTACAACTCCTCCTATGGGGTATGTTTGTTTGTTTAAGGTGCATTCATTATTAGCAAATTCCTTCTCTCATTGGGATTGAGTGCTGTTTTTAGAATCTATCTCCCTTAATCTTGTATGGAAGCTTGACTAGACAAGTGAAGTAAATCGAACAAAGAGGTTTGCCCTTTATGCCTTATGATCTTCCAAAGGATATTAGATTGATGGACTTATGACATTGATTTGTGAAGTGAGAAGTCACATGCCATTCTTATTTTCAGTGATATAGTTCTAAAGTCCAAATGCTGATTATGAACTAAATATCTAATAGTAATATCAACTTAAATATGCATTAATAATTTCTAAAATCTACATGAGCTCGAATCATATGATAAGGGAGTGCTTTAGTGAAGTACTAAAGAAGGAAAATGAAAAAAGTTCAACTACAACTAGCCATTCATTAACAAAATGCCATTCAAGTATCCAACTAGTTGTACATCACTTGCCTTTCAATATTTCTACAGACAACAAACATTCAAGATTTAGCCTAATATCACACAGAATACTGATCAATTGATGACAGAAACTAGAAGAGTACTCTTTACTAGGTGGCAGTTGGGGTTTCTTCAAATCTTCTTCACTCAAAAGACTATCTTCATCAATCAGATCTGAATCAACATCAAATTGCACTTTAGGTGAACTCTCTCTGCTTGAAACCCCAAATTAACTTACACTGCATATTCCTCACTTGAATCAAATTAAGAAAACAAGAAAGGTTTAGTACCTGAAGTATGTATTCAAGTTCCTATTCTTTGGCTTTCACGGAAATTCCATACCTACATAAAGACACAAGTTGAGGACTGTTACTCATAGACTAGCTAGAAGGCCACAAATATGCAAGAAGAATCCTCCAACATTGGCATTGAGCTAACTAAACTAACATGGAATCAATAATAACAAAAATAGCACAGCTTGCGTGAACATATAAACAGGCCAACATAGTTATTAATGTTAGAGAACTTGGTCTAGACATTTTATCAAACAACTAATGTTCATATGAAAATAAGCAAGATTATGAAATGATTTAAATTAGAATGGGGCTCCAAAGAATAACAAATATAGGACCCTCAGAATGGATGATTTCAAATCATATTTATTAGGCAAAGTTACAAGTGTTATTTCTCAATATACCACAAGATATCATGAAAACGAGAAATGACAAGAAAAATAAAGCTGGGTGAGTCTGTCATTTTACTAAGAAAATCAAAAACATTGAGGTTGAATGTGGATAACCCAGAAAAGACAAATCAGTGAAAGATGAGGCATGACACTGAGCGAAAACTGCAAACAATAATTAGTTCACCATTTTCAAAATGTTCAAACAGGAAAACTCATTCTATTTCCATCACACTGAGCGAAATTTTCGTTTGCTGGGGTTGGTGAGGTTTTCGGTTGGGGTTGGGGAGAAATGAGCAAAACAAACAGAGTAATGATACCCTAAATCATAAAACAGTTACCTGAAAGTTCATTGAAGAGAGTGATTGGCCGCGCAAAGTCACTGAACAAGCACCTCGGAGGCGGCGTTCATTGAAGAAAGTGATTGGCCGCGAAAGTCACTGAACAAGCACCCCGGCGGCGACGTCAGTCGTGCGGGACGGCGTCATTGAGTTTCTACGTTTCTGCTTGAGAGGGAGTTGCCGCGGGTGTTCACCAGTTCCGGGACGACGACGGTAGTGGTGTGTTGATGTGTGTGTTCGAGAGAGAGAGAGAGAGAGAGAGAGAGAGAGAGAGAGAGAGAGAGAGAGTTTTTTTTTTGAAAGCGTGAAGGGAAAAGATAAGAAGGCAAAGTTTAGTTCACCTAAAGCCGCGTTGTTGAAGGGACGACGGCGTCAGAGTGAGAGGGAGTCCGAGGCTTGAGCAAGAGTGAGAGGGAGAAGGCTCTCTGGATGACAACCCTAGACTTGAACTGAGAAACTGAGAATTGAAGGATGAAAGGATACGCGCGCGGGGGTAATTCTCACCTAAGATAGCGTTTCTAATTTTAAACGCTATCTAAACGTTACCTTTTAATAGCATTTCAATTTACAAATGCTATTAAAAGTTGATTTTATTTTATTTATTTATTTCAAATTAGAAAAGATAGAGTTTCAGTTTGGAACCGCTATCTTAGGTTGTTAGTTAAGATAGCGCTTCCTGATGGAAGCGCTATCTTTTCCTGCAGCTTGACTTTTAATAGCGGTTCCTTAAGGAAACGCTATCTTAGGTGATACCTAAGATAGCGGTTCCTTAAGGAACCGCTATTAAAAGTCCCCCCATCACTTTTAATAGCATTTCCGTACGGAAATGCTATAAAAGGTGCGCTATTAAAAGTCCAATCTGTTGTAGTGTGAAGTTTTGAGAGAGACAAAATGATGAAGTTGGAAAATGAAACAAAATGGTTCAAGTGTGGATGATGGGCACGGTTTAGAGGTGGGTGTGAGGAGAAAACATGTGGTTCAATGAGATAAAAGAACCATGGTTGGGTTTATTTGATCAAGGTTAAGTTAGAAAATAATATAATAACTTAGCCATAGTTAATAGTAACCTAACTAGGGTTTATTTGTAATCATGGTTAATAAAATATGTGGTCATAAATTTGAAGAGATGTGGCTGCCTCTTACACCACATATTAGGGAGAAGACATTTTGTGTTGCAAATCATGGTTAATTAACCTTGGTTTTCTATGTGTTCTTGAGAAGTTTAGAGAGAAAGATAAAGAATGATGAAGATTTAGAGCAGTTTTGGTAATTTAGACATATCTTTCACTATACTTGTCCGTTTGTGATGATCTTTATGTCGTTGGAAAGAAGAGAGAAAGATGAACAACTTTCATGTTGAAAGTTTTCCGAGATTCAGAACAGATAAGAGTCATAATTTCGTGGCAATTTCGGGAGAATGATGAGAATGTGACTTTGCCTATGACTCATCCACTTCACATCAATGCTCATTTATGGCTAGGAAAAAGGGATGTCCAAGTGCTTGGAATGGATGAAGGAACCGTGAGTTTTGGATTGATTTGGTCAAAATTCTCAATGGCATGGCTTGTAATTTTCATGAAGAGACAAGGGTAAAATGGTCATTTCCAGGCAAAAGATACCTTCCGCCATAAATGCGCCATTATGGCCATTATGACTCGGATAAGCTCGTCATGAATGCTGGTCAAGTCGGTCAAATCCATCACCTCAGCTCCGTTTCCACTCCTTGGTTCATCCGACAAGCTTTTCCTAGAGATATCTCGACGTATACGCTTGCAACAAATATAATATTTTAATTTTTTTACCAAAATTTTCAATACTTCCAGTATCGTAGTAAATACGATACAAACATTTTTCATCTCGTTCACGAGTTAAAATTAGGTCTTACGAGCGATGAACTCTTCTTTGTCGGTGAAAACACGTGAAAACGGCATACCGGTTTCCGTCTAAATTTTCCACCAAAAACTTCCCCGTAACCTTATGATAATAAGTATAACAAGGAAATGACCTTGGTTTATCCAAAATCATTTTCTAAGTCCCGGATAAAAATATATATTTATATATTTATTACCGATATTGCGAAGCAGCGAAAATCGGGGTGTTACATTACTACCCCACTTAAAAAAAATTTCGTCCTCAAAATTTCGTGACTCGAAACTGAATAGGATCTCTTAATCCCAAAGTCATACTCTCACAAGAAAGTATATAAAAGAATTTCATCAATCTGATAAGAATACAAGAATATTCTGTACATAAAGATTCTTTAACAAATTCAGGGAAGTAAAAATGTATGATCGGTACATGTTTACAAACTTGAATCTAAGAAAGTTTCTTCTCTCACAAGAATATCTTTGCCAACAATTTAAAAGAACTATGGTCCGTCAAGAATTCGGACCGAATAACTTTCTACCAACCGTAAAAGTGACTAGAGCAAGTCTCATTTGAGAAACTAGTTTTGTCAAGAAAGCGTCTATCCTGAACAAAATAGGACAGCCAAACATACTAAATGTCACAGTGACCAATTGAATAGTTGAAACACACAATCCATTGAAACAAAGTATGAATTGTACCCGAATTAAAATAGCATAGTTAAGAGATTACCGTCCTAGTTTGAAGTCTTAGCATTCCACACATGAAAAACTCTACCCGCAACCGTCGGCTTATTTGCTCTAGTATTATTGACAGCCGGTCCATGCTTTGGTGCATTGCAATCCTTCGCCCAATGTCCCATTTGACCACAGTTGAAACACTTAGATCTCTTTAGTGCATTGCAATCCCTTGCCAAATGTCCCACTTGATTACAATTGAAACACCTAGTCCCCTTTTCAGGGCAAGTATTCATCATGTGATTTGGATCCCCACATCTGTAGCACCTTTTAAGTTGGCCTTGACTTTGGTTCGTTTGACCACCACTCCCCGATGCAACAAAATTCGAATGATGTTGTTGTCGATTCTGGTCATTTCCTGGTGGTCGGAAATAAGGTTTTCTCTGCACTTGCTTTTCTCCCTGATTCTCAGATTGATCCTTGGATCTAGTGGGTCCTCCAACATTTCCCTTATCATTTCGTCCTTTCCTCATCTGCTCAATCTTCCGACTCATTTCGACCAAAGCTTGAAAAGTTCGCAGTTGCAGAGGTAAGAAAAATTCCTTAATCTCAAATCTCAGTCCCGCTCGAACCTCTCACACTTCCAGCTCTCATTGGGTTGTGCCTGAAAGAAACAGAAGTATTTGGCAAGCGATTCAAACTTAGTCGCATACTCTCCCACAGACATGTCTTGTTGTTGTAATCCCAGAAATTCCACCTCTTTCTCGATCCTAGCGCTCTCCGGAAAATACTTATCCATGAATGCAGTTCGAAAAACGTTCCAAGTAATGTCTTGATGATCAGCCTCTAACAGTAGCCTGGCACCTTTCCACCAATACTCCGCATCTCCTACCAGTAGGAAAGCAGCATAAGTAACCCTAACTTCTGCCGGCGTGACCACCAACTCAAAAATTTTCTCCAGCTCCTGAATCCATAAATCAGCTTTCTCATGATCAGTATCCCCACCAAACTGTGAAGGATTTTGACTTCGAAACACTATCAAAGCCTTGCCTTCCGCAGCTTGTAGATTCTGAGCATTCATAGATGCAGTTTGATTGGCAATTGCAGCTGCCACATGTCCCATAGCCTGAGCGGCATAGTCCACTCCATCATCATAGTTCTCATTCATATTACCACGGCCACCAATAGGACCACCTCTGCGACCACTTCCACGACCGCGTCCACGTCCTCGTCCACGTCCACCTTCTGGTGCTGGTTCCATAATCGACTCCAGAGAACAAAATCGGTTAGACCGCAACTTGAAAATGAAACGTGCATTGGTCTATTAACACACATTACTTCTAAGAAGTAATTCAAACAAAACTTAACTCGGAGAAAAACACAACGTCAACACAACATACCTATTCCCCAAAGATCCGAAAGACTCGACCATTCTGATACCACTAATGTGACACCCTAATTCGGGTCATCATATTTCTACCCGTTTACGGAAATAAAACTTAATTTGCTAGTTGCTTTGGAAAATAATGTTTTCTCAACGTTCATCTTTTCAAAATATGGTGATAAATTTTTTTTTTTTTAATCCTCTAGACAACAACAACGAAATCAAACCACACTTAAATACATCTTGTATATAAGTTATACAACTATCTTGCCACATATGTTTTCACACCTAGATCCTTACCAGTTTAATTTACTCTTACAACATAATATAACACAATAGGACCTAAGCTGGTCGTAACTAATCGACACTACCACCCATAGAAGCGAAACAACATGCCCCGAACTAAACGACTTCTCCTCCTTCTTGTAGAGGTCATACTCCTTGTGCGACTCGATATGTTTGTAAGGGTGAGACGCCAATATATGGATTTAACACGATAACCAAATGCTAGCACAAAAGAAGACACATACACATATACATAAACATCTCAATTATAGCATACGGTTTATCGGTGGGTTTCACACCCCAAACATCAACATTGGAAAACTATGCATGAAAACTTCTATCCATCATCTAAACATTCACACTTAATCTCATGAGATATCTCCAACATGGTGATGAGTTGATCGGACTCGATAGTTACTGAGGCCCACGCCACACGCGACACGCAATCGAACACAGGCCCACAGACCACCGCGATCCATGCACACGCAAACGCCCACGACCACGCAATCGGAACACGAGCACGTCGCCAAATGCATGGAAAAACACTCTTCTCTTGACACTTTTCTTTGTGCTCAATCTTTCTTTGCCGAAGCTCAAAATGGCTTACGACTCACACAGTTTTAACCATCTTTAAAACTTTCATTAAAACACAGGACCTCACAGTCCGAGTGCTCAATCACGACACCTCTCGACCTTGCAATCAGTCTTAGGTTCGTGGTAGTAGAAAACATCTTAAATGTTTAAACACAGTATACACAACGTATACAGTAGACACCAAGTCTACAGGACCTCAAAGTCCAAAGGACCCCAAGTCCATAACAACAAAGAACCTTAGTACCCCGACGTCTCGGTTACTAAGTTCAACAGCACTTTCAACATAGTTGAATTTATTTTTCGTTTTCAGAAAATTCTTTAAAATTGGAAATTCATCAATAAAATCTTTTAATAATACAACTTAGTTTTTTCACAAAAATGAGTCACTTGAGGTTTTAACTTTCTCAAAATATGCACTGCCGTATCAAAACACTTGATGTCTACACTTTTTCCAAATTTGCCGTCAAATATTATTTTTTTAAAAGCTTTTTAAGCCAAAATTGGCTTTTTCCACTTAAATAATTTTCTAAAATCATAATTAACTTATTTTCACCAATTAATTTCATAAAATAACATTTTCTAATATTCCGAATTTCTTACATAAAAATTAGCGAGTGCAAAAATATTTTCACGGTTTTCGTGCTCATTGTGACTCATAATTTACTTTTACACTAATAAATTATTAAAATAATAATATTTCTCAAAACTCATTATTTTTCCACCACTATTATATTTCCAACATTTCCCATAAAACATTGAATATAATTTACACAGACTTATTAAAGCTTTTATCCGATTAATCGGTTGTGCAAATGACCATTGTCAAGGCTTCTCAAACAACACTCACAAATAACATTCAACAACAATTATCAGAATTATATCCCCAGGCAGATCATGCATCATAGCAATATAGTATACGACTGCAGATAAATAAATAAATTAAAAGCAGATCAAACACCGATACACAGATAAACAACACAACGTAAACAACATAAACAAATAACCACAACCACATCTATATCATGTAAACCACACTACAAACAAATAGTTAACGAGAAAATCCCTCTGGTAAGCTCCCCTTACCTCTTGAAGATTCACAACAAGTTGAATTTAATTCGTCGGAAGCCGGAAACTCACGTACACCGCTTTATACTTAACCTTCAACAACACATCCAAACAACCAATCAAAACAAGCTAAACAAACACCTAATCCTCTCTAATAGGTCACGGCCTCTTAGGGTTTTGTGGCTCAAAATCTCCAAATTTGCTTAAGTCGTGGATTAATGATCCTAATATACTTAAGGAAATGGATTAAGGCTAAACAACAAAGTTAAGAATCAAAACCATCCTAATCCTCAAATTGGTAGATTCGGCCAACACAAGAACATAGGGTTAGGGTTTTTAGTTTCATGAACCAACTAGGATTCAACAAGTATACAAGGATGTATGATGAAAGACATGGTCATACATCATAAGCATGAACAAAAATTCCATCCATCCTTTCCTCTAGGATTCGGCCAAGACATGAAATTATGGCTAGGAATCTTAGTTTGATATAAGAACCTAGATTCATCACTAATACATGTTCAATAGATGATTAACATGATCACTTCCATGACAAGAAGTCATATTTCTATACCCATTTTTTGTATGATTCGGCCTAGGCTAGAAATAGGGGAAGGAAACTTTTGTTTGAAACAATCTCTTAGATCACGTTAGTAGAGATAATAATAAGAACATAGAAAGTGGTTTCACATTTTTAGGATTTTTCTATGATTTATGGTGATTTTTCAAAGTTATGAACATAAGCTTGAATCTAACTTGAACATGGTGATCTAAGATTTCAAAATATGAAAAATTATGAAGAACATGACATTAAATGAAGGTAGAGAGTAGGAATCACCTCTTGAAGAACAAGAAATGAGCAACAAATGGCAACTTTCTTCACAAACTCAAGCTTTTGGTTAAGAGAGAAAAAGAGAGAAAATGAAGAAAATGAAGTTTTGAGAGAGACAAAATGATGAAGTTGGAAAATGAAACAAAATGGTTCAAGTATGGATGATGGGTACGGTTTAGAGGTGGGTGTGAGGAGAAAACATGTGGTTCAATGAGATAAAAGAACCATGGTTGGGTTTATTTGATCAAGGTTAAGTTAGAAAATAATATAATAACTTAGCCATAGTTAATAGTAACCTAACTAGGGTTTATTTGTAATCATGGTTAATAAAATATGTGGTCATAAATTTGAAGAGATGTGGCTGCCTCTTACACCACATATTAGGGAGAAGACATCTTGTGTTGCAAATCATGGTTAATTAACCTTGGTTTTCTATGTGTTCTTGAGAAGTTTAGAGAGAAAGATAAAGAATGATGAAGATTTATAGCAGTTTTGGTAATTTAGACATATCTTTCACTATACATGTCCGTTTTTTATGATCTTTATGTCGTTGGAAAGAAGAGAGAAAGATGAACAACTTTCATGTTGAAAGTATTTCGAGATTCAGAACAGATAAGAGTCATAATTTCGTGGCAATTTCGGAAGAATGATGAGAATGTGACTTTGCCTATGACTCATCCACTTCACATCAATGCTCATTTATGGCTAGGAAAAAGGGATGTCCAAGTTCTTGGAATGGATGAAGGAGCTGTGAGTTTTGGATTGATTTGGTCAAAATTCTCAATGGCATGGCTTGTAATTTTCATGAAGAGACAAGGGTAAAATGGTCATTTCCAGGCAAAAGATACCTTCCGCCATAAATGCGCCATTATGGCCATTATGACTCGGATAAGCTCGTCATGAATGCTCGTCAAGTCGGTCAAATCCATCGCCTCAGCTCCGTTGCCGACTCCTTGGTTCATCTGGCGCAAGCTTTTCCTAGAGATATCTCGACGTATACGCCCGCAACAAATATAATATTTTAATTTTTTTACCAAAATTTTCAAAACTTCCAGTATCGTAGTAAATACGATACAAACATTTTTCATCTCGTTCACGAGTTAAAATTAGGTCTTTTGAGCAGTAAACTCTTACTGTCAGTGAAAACACAGAAAACGGCAGACCGGTTTCCGTCTGAATTTTCAACCAAAAACTTCCCCGTAACCTTATGATAATAAGTATAACAAGGAAATGACCTTGGTTTATCCAAAATCATTTTCTAAGTCCCGGATAAAAATATATATTTATATATTTATTACCGATATTGCGAAGCAGCGAAAATCGGGGTGTTACATTAATTTTGACCCAAAACCCTAATTCTAACCCTATTTTTGACCCAAAACCCTATTTTAAACTCAAAACCCTATTTCAAACCCAAAACCCTAATTTTGACCCTAAACCCTAAATCTGACCAAGAACCCTAATTTTTACCCAAAACCTTAATTTTAAACCAAAACCCTAATTCAAACCCTATTTTTGACCCAAAACCCTATTTTTAACTCCAAACCATAATTCAAACCCTAAACTCTAATTTTGAGCCAAAACCCTAATTTGGACCCAATACCCAAATTTTAACCCCAAACCCTAATTCTAACCTTATTTTTGACCTAAAACCCTAATTTTGACCCAAAACCCTATTTCAAACCCTAAACCCTAATTTTGACCCCAAACCCTAAATTTGACCCCGAACCCTAATTTTAACGCAAAACCCTAATTCTAACCCAATTTTTGACCCAAAACCCTATTTTAAACTCAAAACCCCTCTTTCAAACCCTAAACCCTAAATCTGACCCAGAACCCTAATTTTGACACGAAACCCAAATTTTAAACCAAAACCCTAATTCTAACCCTATTTTTGACCCAAAACCCTGTTTTAAACTTAAAACCCTAATTCAAACCCTAAACCCTAGTTTTGATCCTAAACCCAAAATTTGACCCAGAACCTTAATTTTTCCCAAAACCCTAATTTTAACTCAAAACCCTAATTTTAACCCAAAACCCTAATTCTAACCCTATTTTTGAACCAGAACCCTATTTTTAACTCAAAACACTAATTCAAACCTAAAACCCTAATTTTGACCCATAACCATAATTTGGAACCAAAACCCAAACTTTGACCCCAAACCCTAATTTTAACCCCAAGCCCAAATTTTGACCCAAAACCCTAATTCTAACCCTATTTTTGACCCAAAACCCTATTTTAAACTCAAAACCCTATTTGAAACCCTAAACCCTAATTTTGATCCTAAACCCTAAATTTAACCCCAAACCCTAATTCTAACCCTATTTTTAACCCAAAATTCTACTTTTAACT
>JAUPTC010000010.1:15114538-15130601 GCA_030762895.1 Sophora flavescens | reverse complement strand
AATTTTGACCCACAACCCTAATTTTAACCCAAACCCTAATTCTAACCCTATTTTTGAACCAAAAACCTTTTTTAAACTCAAAACCCTAATTCAAACCCTAAACCCTATTTTTGACCCAGAACCCGAATTTTAACCCCGAAAATTCTAACCCTAATTCTAACCCTATTTTTGACCTAAAATCCTAATTCATACCCTATTTTTGACCCAAAACCCTATTTTAAACTCAAAACCTAATTCAAACCCTAACCCTAATTTTACCCTAAATTGTAATTTTGACCCGAAACCCTAAATTTTAACCCAAAACCCTAATTCTAACCTTATTTTTGAACCAAAACCCTATTTTTAACACAAATCCCTAATTCAAACCCTAATTTTGAAACTAAACCCTAAATTGACCCAAAACCCTAATTTTGATCTGAAACCCTAGTTTTAACCTAAAACCCAAATTCAAACCCTAAACCCTAAATTTGACCCCGAACACTAATTTTGACCCACAACCCTAATTTTAACCCAAAACCCTAATTCTAACCCTATTCTTGACCCAAAAACCTATTTTTAACTCAAAACCCTAATTCAAACCCTAAACCCTAATTTTGACCCAGAACACGAATTTTAACACCGAAAATTCTAACCCTATTTTTGACCCAAAACCCTATTTTAAACTCAACCTAATTCAAACCCTAACCCTAATTGTACCCTAAATTTGACCCAGAAATGTAATTTTGACCCGAAAACCTAAATTTTAACCCAAAACCCAAATTTTGAAACTAAACCCTAAATTTGACATAGAACCCCAATTTTGATCCGAAACCGTAGTTTTAACGTACAACCCAAATTCAAACCCTAAACCCTAATTTGGAGCCAAAACCCAAATTTTGACCCAAAACCCTAATTTTAACCCAAAGCCCTAATTTAGACCCAAAACCCTAATTCTAACTGTACTTTTGACTCAAAACCGTATTTTAAACTCAAAACCCTATTTCAAACCCTAAACCCTAATTTTGATCTGAAACCCTAAATTTGACCTGAAACCCTAAAAACCCTAATTTTAACCCAAGGCCCTAATTTTGACCCTAAACCCAAAATTTGCCCCGACACCCTAATTTTAACCCAAAACCCTACTCCTAACCCTATTTCTGACCCAAAAACTTAGTTTTAACTCAAAACCCTAATTCAAACCCTAAACCCTAAGTTTGACCCAAAACCCTATTTTAAACTCAAAACCTTATTACAAACCCTACCCTAATTTAGACCCTAAACCCTTAATTTGACCCCAAACCCTAATTTTGACCAAAACCTAATTTTACCCAAAATCCTAATTCTAACCCTAAGCCCTAATTTTCAAACAACCTAAATTTTAACCCAAAACCCTAATGCTAACACAATTTTTGACCCAAAAACATATCTTTAACTCAAAACCTAATTCAAACCCTAAACCCTAATTTGTACAAAAAACCCTAAATTTGACCCAAAACCTTAATTTTAACCCAGAGCCCTAATTTTGACCCAAAACCCTAATACTAACCCTATTTTTGACCCAAAACCCGATTTTAAACTGAAAACCCTATTTCAAACCCTAAACCCTAACTTTGACCATAAAACCAAAATTTGTCCCAAAACCCTAATTTTGACTCGAATCGCTAATTTTAACCCCAAACCCTAATTCTAACCTTATTTTTGACCCAAAACCCTATTTTTAACTCAAAACCTTAATTCAAACCAGAAACCCTAATTTTGACCCAAAACCCAAATTTGGACCCAAAACCCAAGTTTTGACCCAAAACCCAAATTCTAACCCAAATTTGACCCAAAACCCTATTTTAAACTCAAAACACTATACACTAATTTTGATCTTAAACCTTAAATTTGACCCAGAACCCTAATTTTTCCCAAAACCCTAATTTTATCCCAAAACCCTAATTCTAACCCTATTTTTGACCCAAAACCCTATTTTAAACTCAACCTAATTCAAACCCTAAACCCTAATTTGGACCATAAACCCTAAATTTGACCCAGAACCCTAATTTTGACCCTAAACCCAAATTTTGACCCAGAACCCTAATTTTGACCCGAAACCCTAAATTTTAAACCAAAACCCTAATTTCAACGTTATTTTCTACCCAAAACCCTATTTTAAACTCAAAACCCTAATTCAAACCCTAAACCCTAATTTTGATCCTAAACACTAATTTTAACCTAAAACCATAATTTTGACTCGAAAACCCAAATTCTAACCCTATTTTTTGACCCAAATCCCTATTTTAAACTCAAAACCCTATTTCAAACCCTAAATCCTAATTTTGACCCAAATCCCTAAATCTGACCCAGAACCCTAATTTTGACCCAATACCCAAATTTTAACCCAAACCCAAATTTGGAACCAAAACCCAAGTTTTGACCCAAAACCCTAATTCTAACCCTATTAGGACCCAAAACCCTATTTTTAACTCAAAACCCTAATTCAAACCCTAAACCCTTATTTTGACCCTAATCCCAAAATTTGACCCAAAAACTTAATTTTGACCCGAATCCCTATTTTTGACCCGAAACCCTAATTTTAAACCAAAACCTTAATTTGGACCCAATACCCAAATTTTAACCCCAAACCCTAACTCTAACCTTATTTTTGACCCAAAACCCTATTTTAAACTCAAAACCCTAAATCAAACCATAAACCCTAGTTTTGATCTTAAACCCTAAATTTGACCCAGAACCCTAATTTTTCCCAAAACCCTATTTTTAACTCAAAACCATAATTTTAACCCAAGAACCCTAATTTTGACCCGAAACCCTAAATTTAAACCCAAAACCCTAATTCTAACATTATTTTTGACCCAAAACCCTATTTTTAACACAAAGCCCTAATTCAAACCCTAATTTTGAAACTAAACCCTAAATTTGACCCTGAACACTAATTTTGATCCGAAACCCTAGTTTTAAACCAAATTCAAACCCTAAACCCTAATTTGGACACAAAACCCATATTTTGACCCAAAACCCTAATTTTAACCCAAAAGCCCCGATTTTGACCCAATACCCTAATTCTAACCCAATTTTTTAACCCAAAATCCAATTTTTAACTCAACCCTAATTCAAACACTACACCTTAATTTTGACCCTAAACCCAAAATTTGACCTGAAACCCTAATTTTAACCCGAAACCCACATTCTTACCATATTTCTGACCCAAAAACCTATTTTTAATTGAAAACCCTAATTCTAACCCTAAATCCTATGTTTGGCCCAAAACCCTAATTTTAACCCAAAGCCCTAATTTTGACCTAAAACCCAAATTCTAACCCAATTTTTGACCCAAAACCCTATGTCAAACCCTAAACCCTAATTTTGACCCAAAACCCTAAATTTGACCCCGAACACTAATTTTGAACCGAAACCCTAATTTTACTCAAAACCCTAATTCTAACACTAAGTCCTAATTTTGACCCACAACCCTAATTTTAACCCAAACCCTAATTCTAACCCTATTTTTGAACCAAAAACCTTTTTTAAACTCAAAACCCTAATTCAAACCCTAAACCCTATTTTTGACCCAGAACCCGAATTTTAACCCCGAAAATTCTAACCCTAATTCTAACCCTATTTTTGACCTAAAATCCTAATTCATACCCTATTTTTGACCCAAAACCCTATTTTAAACTCAAAACCTAATTCAAACCCTAACCCTAATTTTACCCTAAATTGTAATTTTGACCCGAAACCCTAAATTTTAACCCAAAACCCTAATTCTAACCTTATTTTTGAACCAAAACCCTATTTTTAACACAAATCCCTAATTCAAACCCTAATTTTGAAACTAAACCCTAAAATTGACCCAAAACCCTAATTTTGATCTGAAACCCTAATTTTGACCCAAAACCCAAATTCAAACCCTAAACCCTAAATTTGACCCAGAACCCTAATTTTGACCCAAAGCCCTAATTTTAACCCAAATCCCTAATTATAACCGTATTTTTAACTCAAAACCCTAAAACCCTAATTCAAACCCTAAACCCTAATTTTGACCTAGAACCCGAATTTTAGCCCCGAAAATTCTAACCCTATTTTTGACCCAAAACCCTATTTTAAACTCAGAACCTAATTCAAACCCTAACCCTAATTTTACCCTAAATTTGACCTAGAACTGTAATTTTGACCCGAAAACCTAAATTTTAACCCAAAACCCAAATTTTGAAACTAAACCCTAAATTTGACATAGAACCCCAATTTTGATCCGAAACCGTAGTTTTAACGTACAACCCAAATTCAAACCCTAAACCCTAATTTGGAGCCAAAACCCAAATTTTGACCCAAAACCCTAATTTTAACCCAAAGCCCTAATTTAGACCCAAAACCCTAATTCTAACTGTACTTTTGACTCAAAACCGTATTTTAAACTCAAAACCCTATTTCAAACCCTAAACCCTAATTTTGATCTGAAACCCTAAATTTGACCTGAAACCCTAAAAACCCTAATTTTAACCCAAGGCCCTAATTTTGACCCTAAACCCAAAATTTGCCCCGACACCCTAATTTTAACCCAAAACCCTACTCCTAACCCTATTTCTGACCCAAAAACTTAGTTTTAACTCAAAACCCTAATTCAAACCCTAAACCCTAAGTTTGACCCAAAACCCTATTTTAAACTCAAAACCTTATTACAAACCCTACCCTAATTTAGACCCTAAACCCTTAATTTGACCCCGAACCCTAATTTTGACCCGAAACCCTAATTTTACCCAAAATCCTAATTCTAACCCTAAGCCCTAATTTTCAAACAACCTAAATTTTAACCCAAAACCCTAATGCTAACACAATTTTTGACCCAAAAACATATCTTTAACTCAAAACCTAATTCAAACCCTAAACCCTAATTTGTACAAAAAACCCTAAATTTGACCCAAAACCTTAATTTTAACCCAGAGCCCTAATTTTGACCCAAAACCCTAATACTAACCCTATTTTTGACCCAAAACCCGATTTTAAACTGAAAACCCTATTTCAAACCCTAAACCCTAACTTTGACCATAAAACCAAAATTTGTCCCAAAACCCTAATTTTGACTCGAATCGCTAATTTTAACCCCAAACCCTAATTCTAACCTTATTTTTGACCCAAAACCCTATTTTTAACTCAAAACCTTAATTCAAACCAGAAACCCTAATTTTGACCCAAAACCCAAATTTGGACCCAAAACCCAAGTTTTGACCCAAAACCCAAATTCTAACCCAAATTTGACCCAAAACCCTATTTTAAACTCAAAACACTATACACTAATTTTGATCTTAAACCTTAAATTTGACCCAGAACCCTAATTTTTCCCAAAACCCTAATTTTATCCCAAAACCCTAATTCTAACCCTATTTTTGACCCAAAACCCTATTTTAAACTCAACCTAATTCAAACCCTAAACCCTAATTTGGACCATAAACCCTAAATTTGACCCAGAACCCTAATTTTGACCCTAAACCCAAATTTTGACCCAGAACCCTAATTTTGACCCGAAACCCTAAATTTTAAACCAAAACCCTAATTTCAACGTTATTTTCTACCCAAAACCCTATTTTAAACTCAAAACCCTAATTCAAACCCTAAACCCTAATTTTGATCCTAAACACTAATTTTAACCTAAAACCATAATTTTGACTCGAAAACCCAAATTCTAACCCTATTTTTTGACCCAAATCCCTATTTTAAACTCAAAACCCTATTTCAAACCCTAAATCCTAATTTTGACCCAAATCCCTAAATCTGACCCAGAACCCTAATTTTGACCCAATACCCAAATTTTAACCCAAACCCAAATTTGGAACCAAAACCCAAGTTTTGACCCAAAACCCTAATTCTAACCCTATTAGGACCCAAAACCCTATTTTTAACTCAAAACCCTAATTCAAACCCTAAACCCTTATTTTGACCCTAATCCCAAAATTTGACCCAAAAACTTAATTTTGACCCAGAACCCTAATTTTGACCCGAAACCCTAATTTTAAACCAAAACCTTAATTTGGACCCAATACCCAAATTTTAACCCCAAACCCTAACTCTAACCTTATTTTTGACCCAAAACCCTATTTTAAACTCAAAACCCTAAATCAAACCATAAACCCTAGTTTTGATCTTAAACCCTAATTTTGACCCTGAACCCTAATTTTTCCCAAAACCCTATTTTTAACTCAAAACCATAATTTTAACCCAAGAACCCTAATTTTGACCCGAAACCCTAAATTTAAACCCAAAACCCTAATTCTAACATTATTTTTGACCCAAAACCCTATTTTTAACACAAAGCCCTAATTCAAACCCTAATTTTGAAACTAAACCCTAAATTTGACCCAGAACACTAATTTTGATCCGAAACCCTAGTTTTAAACCAAATTCAAACCCTAAACCCTAATTTGGACACAAAACCCATATTTTGACCCAAAACCCTAATTTTAACCCAAAGCCCTGATTTTGACCCAATACCCTAATTCTAACCCAATTTTTTAACCCAAAATCCAATTTTTAACTCAACCCTAATTCAAACACTACACCTTAATTTTGACCCTAAACCCAAAATTTGACCTGAAACCCTAATTTTAACCCGAAACCCACATTCTTACCATATTTCTGACCCAAAAACCTATTTTTAATTGAAAACCCTAATTCTAACCCTAAATCCTATGTTTGGCCCAAAACCCTAATTTTAACCCAAAGCCCTAATTTTGACCTAAAACCCAAATTCTAACCCAATTTTTGACCCAAAACCCTATGTCAAACCCTAAACCCTAATTTTGACCCAAAACCCTAAATTTGACCCCGAACACTAATTTTGAACCGAAACCCTAATTTTACCCAAAACCCTAATTCTAATTCTAAGTCCTAATTTTGACCCACAACCCTAATTTTAACCCAAACCCTAATTCTAACCCTATTTTTGAACCAAAAACCTTTTTTAAACTCAAAACCCTAATTCAAACCCTAAACCCTATTTTTGACCCAGAACCCGAATTTTAACCCCGAAAATTCTAACCCTAATTCTAACCCTATTTTTGACCTAAAATCCTAATTCATACCCTATTTTTGACCCAAAACCCTATTTTAAACTCAAAACCTAATTCAAACCCTAACCCTAATTTTACCCTAAATTGTAATTTTTACCCGAAACCCTAAATTTTAACCCAAAACCCTAATTCTAACCTTATTTTTGAACCAAAACCCTATTTTTAACACAAATCCCTAATTCAAACCCTAATTTTGAAACTAAACCCTAAAATTGACCCAAAACCCTAATTTTGATCTGAAACCCTAGTTTTAACCTAAAACCCAAATTCAAACCCTAAACCCTAAATTGGACCCAAAACCCAAAATTTGACCCAAAACCCTAATTTTAACCCAAAGCCCTAATTTTGACCCAAAACCCTAATTCTAACTTTATTTTTGACCCAAAACCCTATTATAAACTCAAAACCCTATTTCAAACCCTAAACCCTAATTTTGATCCGAAACCCTAAATTTGACACGAAATCCTAATTTTAACCCAAAGCCCTAATTTTAACCCAAGGCCTTAATTTTGACCCTAAGCCCAAAATTTGACCTGACACCATAATTTTAACCGAAAACCCTAATCCTAACCCTATTTCTGACCCAAAAACCTATTTTTAACTCAAAACCCTAATTCAAACCCTACACCCTATGTTTGACCCAAAACCCTATTCTAACCCTAATTCTAAACCCTATTTTAAACTCAAAACATTAATTCAAACACTAAGCCCTAATTTTAACCCTAAATTTGACCCAGAACCCAAATTTTTCCAAAAACCGTAATTTTAACTCAAAACCCTAATTTAATCCCAAAACCCTAATTCTAACCCTATTTTTGACCCAAAACCATATTTTAAACTCAAAATCCTATTTCAAACCCTAAACCCTAGTTTTGATCCTAAACCTTAAACTTGACCTAGAACCGTAATTTTTCCCAAAACCCTATTTTAAACTCAAAACCTAATTCAAACCCTAAACCCTAATTTGGACCCAAAATTTGACCCAGAACCCTAATTTTGACCCGAAACTCAAACTTTACCCAAAAGCCTAATTCTAACCCTAAACCCTAATTTTGACCTAGAACCCTAATTTTGACCTGAAACCCTAATTTTAAACCAAACCCTAATTTTAACCCAAAATCCTAATTTTAACCCAAAGCCCTAATTTTGACCCAAAACCCTAATTCTAACCCTATTTTTGACCCAAAATCCTGTTATTAAATCAAAACCCTAATTCAAACCCAAAACCCTAATTTTGATCCAAAACCCAAAATTTAACCTGAAATCCTAATTTTAACCCTAAACCCTATTTCTAACCCTATTTCTGATCCAAAAACCTATTTTTAACTCAAAACCCTAATTCAAACCCTAAACCCTATGTTTGACCCAAGACCCTAATTTTAACCCAAAACCCTAATTCTAACCCTATTTTGACCCAAAACCCTATTTCAAACCCTAAACCCTAATTTTGACCCTAAACCCAAAATTTGACCCCGAACCCTAATTTTGACCAGAAACCCTAATTTTACCCAAAAACCCGATTTCTACCCCAAATTCTAACCCTAAGCCCAAATTTTGACCCAGAACCCTAATTTTAACCCAAAACCCTAATTCTAACCCTATTTTGACACAAACTTATTTTTAACTCAAAGCCCTAATTCAAACCCTAAACCCTAATTTGTACCAAAAACCCTAATTTTGACCCAAAATCCTAATTTTAACCTAGAGCCTTAATTTTGACCCAAAACCCTAATTCTAACCTAATTGTCGACCCAAAACCCTATTTTTAACTGAAAACCTTAATTCAAACCCTAAACCCTAAATTTGACCTAGAACCCTAATTTTGACCCAAAAACCTAATTTTACCCAAAAGCCTAATTCTAACCCTAATTCAAACCCTAAACCCTAATTTTGACCCAGAACCCAAATTTTGACCCGAAACCCTAAATTTTTACCCTAAACCCTAATTTTTACCCTATTTTGACCCAAAATCCTATTTTAAACTCAAAACCCTGATTCAAACCCAAAACCCTAATATTGATCCTAAACACTAATTTTAACCCAAAACCCTAATTGTAACCCAAAGCCCTAATTGTGACACCCTAATTCGGGTCATCACATTTCTACCCGTTTGCGGAAATAAAACTTAACTTGCTAGTTGCTTTCGGAAAATAATGATTTCTCAACGTTCATCTTTTCAAAATATGGTGATAAATTTTTTTCTTTTAATCCTCAAGACAACAACAACGAAATCAAACCACACTTAAATACATACTGTATATAAGTTATACAACTATACTGCCACATATGTTTTCACACCTAGATCCTTACCAGTTTAATTTACTCTTACAACATAATATAACACAATAGGACCTAAGTTGGTCGTAACTAACTGACACTACCACCCATAGAAGCAGCAACAACATGCACCGAACTAAACAGCCTCCTCCTTCTTGTAGAGGTCATACTCCTTGTGCGACTCTGATATGTTTGTAAGGGTGAGACGCCAATATATGGATTTAACACGATAACTAAATGCTAGCACAAAAGAAGACACATACACTTATACATAAACATCTCAATTATAGCATACAGTTTATCAGTGGGTTTCACACCCCAAACATCAACATTGGAAAACTATGCATGAAAACTTCTATCCATCATCTAAACATTCACACTTAATCTCATGAGATATCTCCAACATGGTGATGAGTTGATCGGACTCGATAGTTACAGGCACACAGCCACAGACACGCGCGATCGAACACGTGCCCACAGCCCACGCATTACACGCGATCCATGTAGGACACGCAGATCGAAACACACGCACGCGTCGCAAATGCATGGAAAAACACTCTGTTCTTGACACTTTTCTTTGTGCTCAATCTTTCTTTGCCGAAGCTCAAAATGGCTTACGACTCACACGGTTTTAACCATCTTTAAAACTTTCATTAAAACACAGGACCTCACAGTCCGAGTGCTCAATCACGATACCTCTCGACCTTTCAATCAGTCTTAGGTTCGTGGTAGTAGAAAACATCTTAAATGTTTAAACACAGTATACACAACGTATACAGTAGACACCAAGTCTACAGGACCTCAAAGTCCAAAGGACCCCAAGTCCATAACAACAAAGAACCTTAGTACCCCGACGTCTCGGTTACTAAGTTCAACAACACTTTCAACACAGTTGAATTTATTTTTCGTTTTCAGAAAATTCTTTAAAATTGGAAATTCATCAATAAAATCTTTTAATAATACAACTTAGTTTTTTCACAAAAATGAGTCACTTGAGGTTTTAACTTTCTCAAAATATGCACTGCCATATCAAAACACTTGCCGTCTACACTTTTTCCAAATTTGCCGTCAAATATTATTTTTTTTAAGCTTTTTAAGCCAAAATTGGCTTTTTCCACTTAAATAATTTTCTAAAATCATAATTAACTTATTTTCACCAATTAATTTCATAAAATAACATTTTCTAATATTCCGGAATTTCTTACATAAAAATTAGCAGTGCAAAAATATTTTCACGGTTTCGTGCTCATTGTGACTCATAATTTACTTTTACACTAATAAATTATTAAAATAATAATATTTCTCAAAACTCATTATTTTTCCAAAATAATATTTTTCCACCACTATTATATTCCAACATTTCCCATAAAACATTGAATATAATTTACACAACTTATTAAAGCTTTTATCTGATTAATCGGTTGTGCACTGACGACTGTCAGGCTTCTCAAACAACACTCACAAATAATATTCAACAACAATTATCAGAATTATATCCCCAGGCAGATCATGCATCATAGCAATATAGTATACGACTGCAGATAATTAAATAAATTAAAAGCAGATCAAACACCGATACACAGATAAACAACACAACGTAAACAACATAAACAAATAACCACAACCACATCTATATCATGTAAACCACACTACAAACAAATAGTTATCGAGAAAATCCCTCAGGTAAGCTCCCCTTACCTCTTGAAGATTCACAACAAGTTGAATTTAATTCGTCGGAAGCCGGAAACTCACGTACACCGCTTTATACTTAACCTTCAACAACACATCCAAACAACCAATCAAAACAAGCTAAACAAACACCTAATCCTCTCTAATAGGTCACGGCCTCTTAGGGTTTTGTGGCTCAAAATCTCCAAATTTGCTTAAGTCGTGGATTAATGATCCTAATATACTTAAGGAAATGGATTAAGGCTAAACAACAAAGTTAAGAATCAAAACCATCCTAATCCTCAAATTGGTAGATTCGGCCAACACAAGAACATAGGGTTAGGGTTTTTAGTTGCATGAACCAACTAGGATTCAACAAGTATACAAGGATGTATGATGAAAGACATGGTCATACATCATAAGCAAGAACAAAAATTCCATCCATCCTTTCCTCTAGGATTCGGCCAAGACATGAAATTATGGCTAGGAATCTTAGTTTGATATAAGAACCTAGATTCATCACTAATACATGTTCAATAGATGATTAACATGATCACTTCCATGACAAGAAGTCAAATTTCTATACCCATTTTTTGTATGATTCGGCCTAGGCTAGAAATAGGGGAAGGAAACTTTTGTTTGAAACAATCTCTTAGATCACGTTAGTAGAGATAATAATAAGAACATAGAAAGTGGTTTCACATTTTTAGGATTTTTCTATGATTTATGGTGATTTTTCAAAGTTATGAACATAAGCTTGAATCTAACTTGAACATGGTGATCTAAGATTTCAAAACATGAAAAATTATGAAGAACATGACATTAAATGAAGGTAGAGAGTAGGAATCACCTCTTGAAGAACAAGAAATGAGCAAGAAATGGCAACTTTCTTCACAAACTCAAGCTTTTTGGTTAAGAGAGAAAAAGAGAGAAAATGAAGAACATGAAGTTTTGAGAGAGACAAAATGATGAAGTTGGAAAATGAAACAAAATGGTTCAAGTGTGGATGATGGGCACGGTTTAGAGGTGGGTGTGAGGAGAAAACATGTGGTTCAATGAGATAAAAGAACCATGGTTGGGTTTATTTGATCAAGGTTAAGTTAGAAAATAATATAATAACTTAGCCATAGTTAATAGTAACCTAACTAGGGTTTGTTTGTAATCATGGTTAATAAAATATGTGGTCATAAATTTGAAGAGATGTGGCTGCCTCTTACACCACATATTAGGGAGAAGACATTTTGTGTTGCAAATCATGGTTAATTAACCTTGGGTTTCTATGTGTTCTTGAGAAGTTTAGAGAGAAAGATAAAGAATGATGAAGATTTAGAGCAGTTTTGGTAATTTAGACATATCTTTCACTATACGTGTCCGTTTTTAATGATCTTTATGTCGTTGGAAAGAAGAGAGAAAGATGAACAACTTTCATGTTGAAAGTATTCCGAGATTCAGAACAGATAAGAGTCATAATTTCGTGGCAATTTCGGGAGAATGAAGAGAATGTGACTTTGCCTATGACTCATCCACTTCACATCAATGCTCATTTATGGCTAGGAAAAAGGGATGTCCAAGTGCTTGGAATGGATGAAGGAGCCGTGAGTTTTGGATTGATTTGGTCAAAATTCTCAATGGCATGGTGACGCGCTGTCGCGCACGCGTCAAAAGATGAGCGGTTAGTAAAAATGTAGTTTAGTGTGCGACAACTTGGGTATCGTATCGCAAGGACTCTCGTAGTGCTATTATCGCAGAAAATAAGTTTCTTGGGGGGGTGTTTGGTTTGAAATTGATTGGAAAAACAGAATGAAAACAGAGCGTAAAAACAGAGCAAAATACGTGATTATCAAATAAAACTAAGACGATCAATCTGCTGTTTCGTTTCCCACTATCATCGGTTCATGTAATTCCATGCCCTAAGCAGAGTCTAATCCCTTTTCGATTGTAGCATCGATTAACAAGCGAAACCGACGCTACGGGACATATATTCCTAATTCCGAATTAAGCAAACGGATGAAGCCCTTCGTGAATTAAGCAAACACGAATTGAACGCACGCGAATTAAGCAAACGCGATTAAGTTTAGGAACATACAATCATCGAAACAAATCAATACCCATTCGATACAAACTGAATTAAGCAAACAGAGAATATAGAATAGATATTGAAAGAGAGAAGAGAATTAAATCAGAAATTACAAGACCTCAAGTGTTGGTGGAAGCCGATTCTGAGCAGATCAACCTAGGGAGATTAGTTCTCCATCAAAAACGCAATACAACCAAAGAATTTCGAAAACAAGGATTGGCAAAAGATCATTCAGTTCTGCCCTAAACAACTATTTATAACTTTCAGAAACTGCGCAGTCTCGCGAGGCGAGTGGCCTCTCGCGAGGCGAATATTAAAATGGCGCCTTCTTGAATTTGTATTCTCGCGAGGCGAGCGTGATACTCGCGAGGCGAGTCTTCAAAACCCTGGGTTGTCACGGTCGTGATTACTATCACGGCCAGACCAGTGATGGTCTCTGTCTTCGGTGCTTATCTGTCATGGCCGTGACCTTCATCACGGCCAGGTAGTGATGGTCTCTGTCTTCGGGGTTTCTCTTCACGCCCGTGATGGGTGTCACGGGATGACCGTAATGCTTGCTGACTTCGAGGCTCGCGAGGCGAGCAATAGCTCCTTGGGCGAGGCAGAGAACATGACTTTTCCGGCACTTTGGCTGGTCCTCACTCTCGGGCGAGTATCTCTCAGCGTGGCGAGTGTTTCAGTTGCAATTTCCATTGTTTCCTTCATTCCTTGGACTCTAAGTTAACTGAAAACATGAAATAGCCATAAGTGCTTTATTTGACTCAAAAACTGACTAAATAACCCTAAAACTACTTAAGGGACTCAAAACCTTGCTTGAGGACAATCAGGCCTAATTTGGGTGAAAACGAGATATAATCGGCACAAAACCACGGTCATACTAGTCATAAAACTAGATGAGCCAGAGGCTTATCAAAATACCCCAAACTTGAACTGTGCTTGTCCCCAAAGCAAACTAAAACTCAAACGACTCAAGACTTGGCAAGCTAGAAGGATTTCAACCAATTTCGCACAAATTCCAAGCAATTCATCAAAACAATTTTCCTTCAATGTTCCCCCCTTTTCAACAATGTAATCCCCACAATCATTTATTCTGAACATTTGAGAATTTCATCATTCAAACAATTATTAATCTAAACAGGGATCTAAGTTGCACACAAGAGGGAGATCACCAAATTCAAACAATCGCCTTCCTCACAAAGGGGTTTAGTGTTCACTCAATCTCTCAGTTTGTCTAGGCTAACAACATTTCACTCAGTTTCACTTTTAAGAGCACTTCCCATGAATTTGATTTTCATCTCAAAATGGTTCCCACAGAGAACATGCATGCAACATCAAAAGGTCTTTCAAGGTTGTAATGGGGCCTGGCTAAGGAAGGATATACAAAGTCTTTGGCTGAAGTCCCTAGGAACTAAGAGAGCATGAAGCTGTTTACACATTGAATTCCTTACTCAAGTTCCTATTCTTATTCTTCTTTTTGCCTTGGGTGGCTACAGCCCTTTTCTTCTAATACCCTTCTTGACATTTTGCTCTTTTTTTTTTATTTTTTTTTTTATGGTGATTTATTTTTGCCCTTTGGCTCCAACCTTTATTTTTTTCTCAATCCCCAACAACACATCATATCACTGTAGCCACCCCAAACTTAGTTTCTTGCAACCATTCTCTTGCTAAGCTTCCATGCTCTCCTAATCCTAAGATCGGGTTAACATGGTTTTTCCAGATTTAGGCTCATAACATAAGGTCATCATGAAACAATAGGCTAATTAGGCTCAAAGGGGCTAACTAGGGAACATGCATTAGGGACTGGTTCAATTTAGGTCAAGTAGTTAATTCAAAGAAAATTGCCTAAATCATTTGATGCAAACACATAGACATGCAAACCATGAAGAGATTCAAGCAAATTCGGGAAAGTGCAACTCGAAAGTGATTCACACAATCAAAAACATGTTGGAGGCTCAAATCCTCACCTGGACATTCATGCAAATTGTTTGACCGAGATTCTATCCCTAGTGTGTGTGCACCTATATCACCCCAAACTTATCATAAATCATGCTCTCACAACAAAATATCTCAAAGTTCAGTTTTCAATTTTTCAAATGGGGATCAAAATTTCCAAATTTCAAAAACCTAGGGGGAATCATCAACATAAATCATGCCATCAATCTGTGCTAGATCAACCAAAACCTACCAAGCTTGCGAGCACAAGACACACATGCTCTTGAGCTTCTCAAATTATTCAAGAGCGAAGAAAACACAACAAAACACAAAACACAACAAAACAAGCGGTTCCCTCCCCACACTTAAAACATACATTGTCCTCGATGAACAACACAAATATCAAAAGCAGAGTGAGGGAAAGGAAATGGTGCTCCCACGATAAAGTTCGGTGTATGCGGAAGCTGCCACTGGATCCCATTGCTCGTAACATAAGGCCAAAGAAGGAGAGTTCATTCCATGGTCCCATAACTTGCAGCCTTGATAGATGAGTAAACACTTGACATTTGTTGGTGACATTGCTCAATGCGGCGGACCCATCCACCTCCTCTTGGGTCAAAGACGACCTTCTTCTCAACAAAGTCCTCCCAATAAAATTTGGCTTCAATCCCTTGAACTATCCATGGTGCACAATCCATTTCCTCTGGTGGCTTTGCAGGAGGAGGTGGCAGATAGGTAGGGAGGGTTTCCGGCGCTGCTTCATCTTCTGCATGTTTCTCACCCACCGTACTGACAAATTTATCACCTGCTAAACATGCAACAATCTCAGCACAAACCACACAATGGTTAGTGTTAGTACAATCAGGACATGCAAAAATATCATCAAAGCCAGAAATAGATGGAAAATTAGAAAACAAGTCCTCATGGGTGTCCTCGATAGTCTCGGAAAGCGACTCTATGTGGAAAGCGGGTGCCCTTCCACTTTGGATGTTTCCCTGCATCAAAGATGTTAAACCTTGCAATGATATCTCCAAACTTCATAGACATGGTCCCTTCATCAACATCA
>JAUPTC010000010.1:15022567-15114038 GCA_030762895.1 Sophora flavescens | reverse complement strand
AATTTTGATCTTAAACATTAAATTTGACCCAGAACCCTAATTTTTCCCAAAACCCAAATTTTAACCCAAAACCCTAATTCTAACCCTATTTTTGACCCAAAACCCTATTTTAAACTCAAAACCTAATTCAAACCCCTACCCCTAATTTGGACCATAAACCCTAAATTTGACCCAGAACCCTAATTTTGACTCGAAACCCTAATTTTACCCAAAAGCCTAATTCTAACCCTAATTCAAACCCTAAACCCAAATTTTGACCCAGAACCCTAATTTTGACCCGAAACCCTAAATTTTAAACCAAAACCCTAATTTTAACGCTATTTTCTACCCAAAACCCTATTTTAAACTCAAAACCCTAATGCTAACACAATGCCTTAATTTTGATCCTAAACACTAATTTTAACCCAAAACCCTAATTGTAACCCAAAACCATAATTTTGACTCCAAAACCCTAATTCTAACCCTATTTTTGACCCAAACCCATATTTTAAACTCAAAACCCTAATTTTGACTCTAATCCCAAAATTTGACCCAAAAACCTAATTTTGACCCGTAACCCTAATTTTAATGCAAACCCCTAATTCTAACCCTATTTTAGGACCCAAAACCCTATTTTTAACTCAAACCCCTAATTCAAACCCTAAACCCTAATTTTGACCCTAATCCCAAAATTTGACCCAAAAACCTAATTTTGACCCGTAACCCTAATTTTAATGCAAACACCTAATTCTAACCCTATTTTTGACCCAAAAACCTATTTTTAACTCAAAACCCTAATTCAAACCCTAAACCCTAATTTTGACCCAGAACCCGAATTTTAACCCCGAAAATTCTAACCCTAATTCTAACCCTATTTTTGACCTAAGACCCTAATTCTTACCCTATTTTTGACCCAAAACCCTATTTTAAACTCAGAACCTAATTCAAACCCTAACCCTAATTTTACCCTAAATTTGACCCAGAACTGTAATTTTGACCCGAAAACCTAAATTTTAACCCAAAACCCTAATTCAAACCTTATTTTTGACCCAAAACCCTATTTTTAACACAAATCCCTATTTCAAACCCAAATTTTGAAACTAAACCCTAAATTTGACACAGAACCCTAATTTTGATCCGAAACCCTAATTTTAACCTAAAACCCAAATTCAAACCCTAAACCCTAATTTGGACCCAAAACCCAAATTTTGACCCAAAACCCTAATTTTAACCCAAAGCCCTAATTTTGACCCAAAACCCTAATTCTAATTGTACTTTTGACCCAAAACCGTATTTTAAACTCAAAACCCTATTTCGAACCCTAAACCCTAATTTTGATCTGAAACCCTAAATTTGACCTGAAACCCTAATTTTAACCCAAAGCCCTAATGCTAACACAATTTTTGACCCAAAAACATATCTTTAACTCAAAACCCTAAACCCTAATTTGTACAAAAAACCCTAAATATGACCCAAAACCTTAATTTTAACCCAGAGCCCTAATTTTGACCCAAAACCCTAATACGAACCCTATTTTTGACCCAAAACCCTATTTCAAACCCTAAACCCTAACTTTGACCATAAAACCAAAATTTGTCCCTAAACCCTAATTTTGACCCAAAACCCTAAATTTGACCCAACCAAACTAATTTTGAACCGAAACCCTAATTTTACCCAAAACCCTAATTCTAACCTTGATTCTAACCCTCAGCCCTAATTTTTACCCATAACCCTAATTTTTACCCGAAACCCTAATTCTAACCCTATTTTTGACCCACAAACCTATTTTTAACTCAAAACCCTAATTCAAACCATAAACCCTTATTTTGACCCATAACACGAATTTTAACACCGAAAATTCTAACCCTATTTTTGACCTAAAACCCTAATTCTTACCCTATTTTTGACCCAAAACCCTATTTTAAACTCAACCTAATTAAAACCCTAACCCTAATTTTACCCTAAATTTGACCCAGAACTGTAATTTTGACCCGAAAACCTAAATTTTAACCCAAAACCCTAATTCTAACCTTATTTTTGACCCAAAACCCTATTTTTAACACAAATCCCTATTTCAAACCCAAATTTTGAAACTAAACCCTAAATTTGACACAGAACCCTAATTTTGTTCCGAAACCCTAGTTTTAACCTAAAACCCAAATTCAAACCCTAAACCCTAATTTGGACCCAAAACCCAAATTTTGACCCAAAACCCTAATTTTAACCCAAAGCCCTAATTTTGACCCAAAACACTAATTCTAACTGTACTTTTGACCCAAAACCGTATTTTAAACTCAAAACCCTATTTCGAACCCTAAACCCTAATTTTGATCTGAAACCCTAAATTTGACCTGAAACCCTAATTTTAACCCAAAGCCCTAATGCTAACACAATTTTTGACCCAAAAACATATCTTTAACTCAAAACCCTAATTCAAACCCTAAACCCTAATTTGTACAAAAAACCCTAAATTTGACCCAAAACTTTAATTTTAACCCAGAGCCCTAATTTTGACCCAAAACCCTAATAGGAACCCTATTTTTGACCCAAAACCCTATTTCAAACTCTAAACCCTAACTTTGACCATAAAACCAAAATTTGTCCCAAAACCCTAATTTTGACTCGAATCCCTAATTTTAACCCCAAACCCTATTTTTAACTCAAAACCTTAATGCAAACCATAAACCCTAATTTGACCCAAAACCCTATTTTAAACTCAAAACCCTATACACTAATTTTGATCTTAAACATTAAATTTGACCCAGAACCCTAATTTTTCCCAAAACCCAAATTTTAACCCAAAACCCTAATTCTAACCCTATTTTTGACCCAAAACCCTATTTTAAACTCAAAACCTAATTCAAACCCCTACCCCTAATTTGGACCATAAACCCTAAATTTGACCCAGAACCCTAATTTTGACTCGAAACCCTAATTTTACCCAAAAGCCTAATTCTAACCCTAATTCAAACCCTAAACCCAAATTTTGACCCAGAACCCTAATTTTGACCCGAAACCCTAAATTTTAAACCAAAACCCTAATTTTAACGCTATTTTCTACCCAAAACCCTATTTTAAACTCAAAACCCTAATGCTAACACAATGCCTTAATTTTGATCCTAAACACTAATTTTAACCCAAAACCCTAATTGTAACCCAAAACCATAATTTTGACTCCAAAACCCTAATTCTAACCCTATTTTTGACCCAAACCCCTATTTTAAACTCAAAACCCTAATTCAAACCCTAAACCCTAATTTTGACTCTAATCCCAAAATTCGACCCAAAACCTAATTTTGACCCTAACCCTAATTTTAATGCATACCCCTACTTCTAACCCTATTTTAGGACCCAAAACCCTATTTTTAACTCAAACCCCTAATTCAAACCCTAAACCCTAATTTTGACCCTAATCCCAAAATTTGACCCAAAACCTAATTTTGACCCAAAACCTAATTTTAATGCAAACACCTAATTCTAACCCTATTTTTGACCCAAAACCTATTTTTAACTCAAAACCCTAATTCAAACCCTAAACCCTAATTTTGACCCAAACAATTTTAACCAAATTCTAAATAATTCTAACCCTATTTTTGACCTAAGACCCTAATTCTTACCCTATTTTTGACCCAAAACCCTATTTTAAACTCAGAACCTAATTCAAACCCTAACCCTAATTTTACCCTAAATTTGACCCAGAACTGCAATTTTGACCCGAAAACCTAAATTTTAACCCAAAACCCTAATTCAAACCTTATTTTTGACCCAAAACCCTATTTTTAACACAAATCCCTATTTCAAACCCAAATTTTGAAACTAAACCCTAAATTTGACACAGAACCCTAATTTTGATCCGAAACCCTAATTTTAACCTAAAACCCAAATTCAAACCCTAAACCCTAATTTGGACCCAAAACCCAAATTTTGACCCAAAACCCTAATTTTAACCCAAAGCCCTAATTTTGACCCAAAACCCTAATTCTAATTGTACTTTTGACCCAAAACCGTATTTTAAACTCAAAACCCTATTTCGAACCCTAAACCCTAATTTTGATCTGAAACCCTAAATTTGACCTGAAACCCTAATTTTAACCCAAAGCCCTAATGCTAACACAATTTTTGACCCAAAAACATATCTTTAACTCAAAACCCTAAACCCTAATTTGTACAAAAAAACCCTAAATATGACCCAAAACCTTAATTTTAACCTAGAGCCCTAATTTTGACCCAAAACCCTAATACGAACCCTATTTTTGACCCAAAACCCTATTTCAAACCCTAAACCCTAACTTTGACCATAAAACCAAAATTTGTCCCTTAACCCTATTTTTGACCCAAAACCCTAAATTTGACCCCGAAAACTAATTTTGAACCGAAACCCTAATTTTACCCAAAACCCTAATTCTAACCCAGATTCTAACCCTAAGCCCTAATTTTGACCCACAACCCTAATTTTAACCCAAAACCCTAATTCTAACCCTATTTTTGACCCAAAAACCTATTTTTAACTCAAAACCCTAATTCAAACCCTAAACCCTAATTTTGACCCAGAACACGAATTTTAACACCGAAAATTCTAACCCTATTTTTGACCTAAAACCCTAATTCTTACCCTATTTTTGACCCAAAACCCTATTTTAAACTCAACCTAATTAAAACCCTAACCCTAATTTTACCCTAAATTTGACCCAGAATTGTAATTTTGACCCGAAAACCTAAATTTTAACCCAAAACCCTAATTCTAACCTTATTTTTGACCCAAAACCCTATTTTTAACACAAATCCCTATTTCAAACCCAAATTTTGAAACTAAACCCTAAATTTGACACAGAACCCTAATTTTGATCCGAAACCCTAGTTTTAACCTAAAACCCAAATTCAAACCCTAAACCCTAATTTGGACCCAAAACCCAAATTTTGACCCAAAACCCTAATTTTAACCCAAAGCCCTAATTTTGACCCAAAACCCTAATTCTAACTGTACTTTTGACCCAAAACCGTATTTTAAACTCAAAACCCTATTTCGAACCCTAAACCCTAATTTTGACCCAGAACCCTAAATTTGACCTGAAACCCTAATTTTAACCCAAAGCCCTAATGCTAACACAATTTTTGACCCAAAAACATATCTTTAACTCAAAACCCTAATTCAAACCCTAAACCCTAATTTGTACAAAAAACCCTAAATTTGACCCAAAACTTTAATTTTAACCCAGAGCCCTAATTTTGACCCAAAACCCTAATAGGAACCCTATTTTTGACCCAAAACCCTATTTCAAACTCTAAACCCTAACTTTGACCATAAAACCAAAATTTGTCCCAAAACCCTAATTTTGACTCGAATCCCTAATTTTAACCCCAAACCCTATTTTTAACTCAAAACCTTAATTCAAACCATAAACCCTAATTTGACCCAAAACCCTATTTTAAACTCAAAACCCTATACACTAATTTTGATCTTAAACCTTAAATTTGACCCAGAACCCTAATTTTTCCCAAAACCCTAATTTTAACCCAAAACCCTAATTCTAACCCTATTTTTGACGCAAAACCCTATTTTAAACTCAAAACCTAATTCAAACCCTAAACCCTAATTCAAATCCTAAACCCAAATTTTGACCCAGAACCCTAATTTTGAGCCGAAACCCTAAATTTTAAACCAAAACCATAATTTTAACGCTATTTTCTACCCAAAACCCTATTTTAAACTCAAAACCCTAATGCTAAACCAAAAATCTTTTGATCCTAAACACTAATTTTAACCCCAAACCCTAATTGTAACCCAAAACCATAATTTTGACTAAATCCAAAACCCTAATTCTAACCCTATTTTTGACCCAAACCCCTATTTTAAACACAAAACCCTAATTCAAACCCTAAACCCTAATTTTGACTCTAATCCCAATATTTTACCCAAAAACCTAATTTTGACCCGTAACCCTAATTTTAATGCAAGCCCCTAATTCTAACCCTATTTTAGGACCCAAAACCCTATTTTTAACTCAAAACCCTAATTCAAACACTATACCCTAATTTTGACCCTAATCCCAAAATTTGACCCAAAAACCTAATTTTGACCTGTAACCCTAATTTTAATGCAAACACCTAATTCTAACCCTATTTTTGACCCAAAAACCTATTTTTAACTCAAAACCCTAATTCAAACCCTAAACCCTAATTTTGACTATAACAATTTTAACCCAAAAATTCTAACCCTATTTCTAACCCTATTTTTGACCTAAGACCCTAATTCTTACCCTATTTTTGACCCAAAACCCTATTTTAAACTCAGAACCTAATTCAAACCCTAACCCTAATTTTACCCTAAATTTGACCCAGAACTGTAATTTTGACCCGAAAACCTAAATTTTAACCCAAAACCCAAATTCAAACCTTATTTTTGACCCAAAACCCTATTTTTAACACAAATCCCTATTTCAAACCCAAATTTTGAAACTAAACCCTAAATTTGACACAGAACCCTAATTTTGATCCGAAACCCTAGTTTTAACCTAAAACCCAAATTCAAACCCTAAACCCTAATTTGGACCCAAAACCCAAATTTTGACCCAAAACCCTAATTTTAACCCAAAGCCCTAATTTTCACCCAAAACCCTAATTCTAACTGTACTTTTGACCCAAAACCCTATTTTAAACTCAAAACCCTATTTCGAACCCTAAACGTTAATTTTGATCTGAAACCCTAAATTTGACCTGAAACCCTAATTTTAACCCAAAGCCCTAATGCTAACACAATTTTTGACCCAAAAACATATCTTTAACTCAAAACCCTAATTCAAACCCTAAACCCTAATTTGTACAAAAAACCCTAAATATGACCCAAAACCTTAATTTTAACCTTAGCCCTAATTTAGACCCAAAACCCTAATACGAACCCTATTTTTGACCCAAAACCCTATTTCAAACCCTAAACCCTAACTTTGACCATAAAACCAAAATTTGTCCCTGAACCCTAATTTTGACCCAAAACCCTAAATTTGACCCCGCACACTAATTTTGAACCGAAACCCTAATTTTAACCAAAACCCTAATTCGAACCCAGATTCTAGCCCTAAGCCCTAATTTTGACCCACAACCCTAATTTTAACCCAAAACCCTAATTCTAACCCTATTTTTGACCCAAAACCTATATTTTTAACTAAAACCCTAAATCAAACCCTAAACCCTAAAATTTGTACAAAAACCCTAAATTTGACCCAAAACTTTAATTTTAACTCAAACCCTAATTTTGACCCAAAACCCTAATAGGAACCCTATTTTTGACCCAAAACCCTATTTCAAACTCTAAACCCTAACTTTGACCATAAAACCAAAATTTGTCCCAAAACCCTAATTTTGACTCGAATCCCTAATTTTAACCCCAAACCCTATTTTTAACTCAAAACCTTAATTCAAACCATAAACCCTAATTTGACCCAAAACCCTATTTTAAACTCAAAACCCTATACACTAATTTTGATCTTAAACATTAAATTTGACCCAGAACCCTAATTTTTCCCAAAACCCAAATTTTAACCCAAAACCCTAATTCTAACCCTATTTTTGACCCAAAACCCTATTTTAAACTCAAAACCTAATTCAAACCCCTACCCCTAATTTGGACCATAAACCCTAAATTTGACCCAGAACCCTAATTTTGACTCGAAACCCTAATTTTACCCAAAAGCCTAATTCTAACCCTAATTCAAACCCTAAACCCAAATTTTGACCCAGAACCCTAATTTTGACCCATTTGACCTAACCCTAAATTTTAAACCAAAACCCTAATTTTAACGCTATTTTCTACCCAAAACCCTATTTTAAACTCAAAACCCTAATGCTAACACAATGCCTTAATTTTGATCCTAAACACTAATTTTAACCCAAAACCCTAATTGTAACCCTATTTTTGACCCATACCCCTATTTTAAACTCAAAACCCTAATTCAAACCCTAAACCCTAATTTTGACTCTAATCCCAAAATTTGACCCAAAAACCTAATTTTGACCCGTAACCCTAATTTTTATGCAAACAACTAATTATAAACCTATTTTTGGACCCAAAACCCTATTTTTAACTCAAACCCCTAATTCAAACCCTAAACCCTAATTTTGACCCTAATCCCAAAATTTGACACAAATACCTAATTTTGACCCAAAACCCTAATTTTAATGCAAACACCTAATTCTAACCCTATTTTTGACCCAAAAACCTATTTTTAACTCAAAACCCTAATTCAAACCCTAAACCCTAATTTTGACCCAGAACCCGAATTTTAACCCCGAAAATTCTAACCCTAATTCTAACCCTATTTTTGACCTAAGACCCTAATTCTTACCCTATTTTTGACCCAAAACCCTATTTTAAACTCAGAACCTAATTCAAACCCTAACCCTAATTTTACCCTTAATTTGACCCAATATAATTTTGACCAAAACCTAAATTTTAACCCAAAACCCTAATTCAAACCTTATTTTTGACCCAAAACCCTATTTTTAACACAAATCCCTATTTCAAACCCAAATTTTGAAACTAAACCCTAAATTTGACACAACCCTAATTTTGATCCGAAACCCTAATTTTAACCTAAAACCCAAATTCAAACCCTAAACCCTAATTTGGACCCAAAACCCAAATTTTGAACCAAAACCCTAATTTTAACCCAAAGCCCTAATTTTGACCCAAAACCCTAATTCTAATTGTACTTTTGACCCAAAACCGTATTTTAAACTCAAAACCCTATTTCGAACCCTAAACCCTAATTTTGATCTGAAACCCTAAATTTGACCTGAAACCCTAATTTTAACCCAAAGCCCTAATGCTAACACAATTTTTGACCCAAAAACATATCTTTAACTCAAAACCCTAAACCCTAATTTGTACAAAAAACCCTAAATATGACCCAAAACCTTAATTTTAACCCAGAGCCCTAATTTTGACCCAAAACCCTAATACGAACCCTATTTTTGACCCAAAACCCTATTTCAAACCCTAAACCCTAACGTTGACCATAAAACCAAAATTTGTCCCTAAACCCTAATTTTGACCCAAAACCCTAAATTTGACCCCGAAAACTAATTTTGAACCGAAACCCTAATTTTACCCAAAACCCTAATTCTAACCCAGATTCTAACCCTAAGCCCAAATTTTGACCCACAACCCTAATTTTAACCCAAAACCCTAATTCTAACCCTATTTTTGACCCAAAAACCTATTTTTAACTCAAAACCCTAATTCAAACCCTAAACCCTAATTTTGACCCAGAACACGAATTTTAACACCGAAAATTCTAACCCTATTTTTGACCTAAAACCCTAATTCTTACCCTATTTTTGACCCAAAACCCTATTTTAAACTCAACCTAATTAAAACCCTAACCCTAATTTTACCCTAAATTTGACCCAGAACTGTAATTTTGACCCGAAAACCTAAATTTTAACCCAAAACCCTAATTCTAACCTTATTTTTGACCCAAAACCCTATTTTTAACACAAATCCCTATTTCAAACCCAAATTTTGAAACTAAACCCTAAATTTGACACAGAACCCTAATTTTGTTCCGAAACCCTAGTTTTAACCTAAAACCCAAATTCAAACCCTAAACCCTAATTTGGACCCAAAACCCAAATTTTGACCCAAAACCCTAATTTTAACCCAAAGCCCTAATTTTGACCCAAAACCCTAATTCTAACTGTACTTTTGACCCAAAACCGTATTTTAAACTCAAAACCCTATTTCGAACCCTAAACCCTAATTTTGATCTGAAACCCTAAATTTGACCTGAAACCCTAATTTTAACCCAAAGCCCTAATGCTAACACAATTTTTGACCCAAAAACATATCTTTAACTCAAAACCCTAATTCAAACCCTAAACCCTAATTTGTACAAAAAACCCTAAATTTGACCCAAAACTTTAATTTTAACCCAGAGCCCTAATTTTGACCCAAAACCCTAATACGAACCCTATTTTTGACCCAAAACCCTATTTCAAACTCTAAACCCTAACTTTGACCATAAAACCAAAATTTGTCCCAAAACCCTAATTTTGACTCGAATCCCTAATTTTAACCCCAAACCCTATTTTTAACTCAAAACCTTAATTCAAACCATAAACCCTAATTTGACCCAAAACCCTATTTTAAACTCAAAACCCTATACACTAATTTTGATCTTAAACATTAAATTTGACCCAGAACCCTAATTTTTCCCAAAACCCAAATTTTAACCCAAAACCCTAATTCTAACCCTATTTTTGACCCAAAACCCTATTTTAAACTCAAAACCTAATTCAAACCCCTACCCCTAATTTGGACCATAAACCCTAAATTTGACCCAGAACCCTAATTTTGACTCGAAACCCTAATTTTACCCAAAAGCCTAATTCTAACCCTAATTCAAACCCTAAACCCAAATTTTGACCCAGAACCCTAATTTTGACCCGAAACCCTAAATTTTAAACCAAAACCCTAATTTTAACGCTATTTTCTACCCAAAACCCTATTTTAAACTCAAAACCCTAATGCTAACACAATGCCTTAATTTTGATCCTAAACACTAATTTTAACCCAAAACCCTAATTGTAACCCAAAACCATAATTTTGACTCCAAAACCCTAATTCTAACCCTATTTTTGACCCAAACCCCTATTTTAAACTCAAAACCCTAATTCAAACCCTAAACCCTAATTTTGACTCTAATCCCAAAATTTGACCCAAAAACCTAATTTTGACCCGTAACCCTAATTTTAATGCAAACCCCTAATTCTAACCCTATTTTAGGACCCAAAACCCTATTTTTAACTCAAACCCCTAATTCAAACCCTAAACCCTAATTTTGACCCTAATCCCAAAATTTGACCCAAAAACCTAATTTTGACCCGTAACCCTAATTTTAATGCAAACACCTAATTCTAACCCTATTTTTGACCCAAAAACCTATTTTTAACTCAAAACCCTAATTCAAACCCTAAACCCTAATTTTGACCCAGAACCCGAATTTTAACCCCGAAAATTCTAACCCTAATTCTAACCCTATTTTTGACCTAAGACCCTAATTCTTACCCTATTTTTGACCCAAAACCCTATTTTAAACTCAGAACCTAATTCAAACCCTAACCCTAATTGTACCCTAATTTTGACCCAGAACTGTAATTTTGACCCGAAAACCAAAATTTTAACCCAGAACCCTAATTCTAACCTTATTTTTTACCCAAAACCCTATTTTTAACACAAATCCCTATTTCAATCCCAAATTTTGAAACTAAACCCTAAATTTGACACAGAACCCTAATTTTGATCCGAACCCCTAGTTTTAACCTAAAACCCAAATTCAAACCCTAAACCCTAATTTGTACAAAAAACCCTAAATTTGACCCAAAACTTTAATTTTAACCCAGAGCCCTTATTTTGACCAAAAACCCTAATACTAACCCTATTTTGACCCAACTTTTCAAACCCTATTTTACCTAAACCCTAATTTTCCAACCCTAATTTTGACCAAACCCAATTTTAACCCAAACCCTAATTCTAACATATTTTTGACCCAAAACCTATTTTTAACACAAACCCTAATTCAAACCCAATTTTAAAACCCTAATTTGACCCAACCTAATTTTATCCGAACCCTAGTTTTAAACCATTCAAACCCTAAACCCTAATTTGGACCAAAACCCAAATTTTGACCCAAAACCCTAATTTTAACCCAAAACCCTAAATTTAATTCAAAACCCTAATTCTAACTCTATTTTGACCCAAAATCCAATTTTTAACTCAAAACCCTAAATCTGACCCAAAACCCTAATTTTGACCCTAAACCCTAAATTTTGACCCAAACCCTAATTTTAACCCAAAACCCAAATTCTAACCCTAATTTTTGACCCAAAAACCTATTTTTAACTCAAAACCCTAATTCTAACCCTAAACCTAATTTTGACCCAAAACCCTAAATTTGACCCAAAGCCTTAATTTTAACCTAGAGCCCTAATTTTACCCAACCTTCCCACCTTTTTGACCCAAAACCTATTTCAAACCCTAAACCCTAACTTTGACCATAAAACCCTAAATTTTGTCCCTAAACCTAATTTTGACTCCAATTTTGACCCAAACCTAATTTTACCCAAAACCCTAATTCTAACCTAACCTAACCCTAAACCCTATTTCTAACCCTAATTTTGACCCTAAACCCTAATTTTTAAACCCTAAACCCAAAACCTATTTTTAACTCAAAACCCTAATTCAAACCCTAAACCCTAATTTTGACCCAAACCCAATTTTAACACCTAAAATTCTAACCCTATTTTTGACCTAAAACCCTAATTCTTACCCTATTTTTGACCCAAAACCCTATTTTAAACTCAACCTAATTCAAACCCTAACCCTAATTTTACCCTAAATTTGACCCAGAACTGTAATTTTGACCCGAAAACCTAAATTTTAACCCAAAACCCTAATTCAAACCTTATTTTTGACCCAAAACCCTATTTTTAACACAAATCCCTATTTCAAACCCAAATTTTGAAACTAAACCCTAAATTTGACACAGAACCCTAATTTTGATCCGAAACCCTAGTTTTAACCTAAAACCCAAATTCAAACCCTAAACCCTAATTTGGACCCAAAACCCAAATTTTGACCCAAAACCCTAATTTTAACCCAAAGCCCTAATTTTGACCCAAAACCCTAATTCTAACTGTACTTTTGACCCAAAACCGTATTTTAAACTCAAAACCCTATTTCGAACCCTAAACCCTAATTTTGATCTGAAACCCTAAATTTGACCTGAAACCCTAATTTTAACCCAAAGCCCTAATGCTAACACAATTTTTGACCCAAAAACATATCTTTAACTCAAAACCCTAATTCAAACCCTAAACCCTAATTTGTACAAAAAACCCTAAATATGACCCAAAACCTTAATTTTAACCCAGAGCCCTAATTTTGACCCAAAACCCTAATACGAACCCTATTTTTGACCCAAAACCCTATTTCAAACCCTAAACCCTAAAACCCTAAACCCTAATTTGACCATAAAACTAAAATTTGTCCCAAAACCCTAATTTTGACTAGAATCCCTAATTTTAACCCCAAACCCTAATTTTTAACTTTCAAAACCTAATTTTTAAACCATAAACCCTAATTTGAAACCAAAAACCCAATTTTTGAAAACCCTATACACTAATTTTGATCTTAAACCTAAATTTGACCCAAAACCCTAATTTTTCCCTAATTTACCTAAAACCCTAATTTAAACTCAAAACACCCTAATTTTGACCTTAAACCCTAAATTTGAACTCAAAACCTAATTTTTCCCAAAACCCTAATTTTGACCTTAAACCTAATTCTAACCCTACCTATTTTGACCCAAAACCCTAATTTTAAACTCAAAACCTAATTCAAACCCTAAACCCTAATTTTACCCAAAACCCTAAATTTGACCCAACCCTAATTTTGACCTAAAACCCAAATTTTTGACCCAAAACCCTAATTTTGACCAAAAACCCTAAATTTTAAACCCAGAACCCTAATTTTAACGCTATTTTCTACCCAAAACCCTATTTTAAACTCAAAACCCTAATTCTAACCCTAAACCCTAATTTTGATCCTAAACACTAATTTTAACCCAAAACCCTAATTTTGAACCCTAAAACCCTAATTCTAACCTATTTTTAGCCCAAAACCCTATTTTAAACTCAAAACCCTATTTCAAACCCTAAACCCTAATTTATACCAAAAACCCTAAATCAAACCCTAAACCCTAATTTTGAACCAATACCCAAATTTTTAACCCAAAACCTAATTTGGAACCAAAACCCTAATTTTGACCCAAACCCCTAATTCTAACCCTATTTTTGACCCAAAACCCTATTTTTAACTCAAGACCCTAATTCAAACCCTAAACCCTAATTTTGACCCTAATCCCAAAATTTGACCCAAAACCCTAATTTTGACCCGTAACCCTAATTTTAATGCAAACCCCTAATTATAACCCTATTTTTGACCCAAAACCCTAATTTTAAACTCAAAACCCTAATTTCAAACCATAAACCCTAAATTTGACCCAAACCCTAATTTTAACCCTAAACCCTAATTTTAACCAAAACCCTAATTTTGACCCAAAACCTAAATTTTAACCCAAAACCCTAATTCAAACCCAATTTTTTGACCCAAAACCCTATTTTAACCTCAAAACCCTAATTCAAACCAAAACCCTAATTTTGATCCTAAACCCTAAATTTTACCCAAAACCCTAATTTTTCCCAAAACCCTATTTTTAACTCAACCATAATTTTAACATAAAGAACCTTAATTTTGACCCAAAACCCTAAATTTTAACCCAAAACCCTAATTCTAAACCTTATTTTTGACCCAAAACCCTATTTTTAACACAAAGCCCTAATTCAAACCCAAATTTTAAAACAAAACCCTAAATTTGACCCAAAACCCTAATTTTGATCCAAAACCCTAGTTTTAAACCCAAATTCAAACCCTAAACCCTAATTTGGACCCAAAACCCATATTTTGACCCAAAACCCTAATTTTAACCCAAAGCCCTAATTTTGACCCAAAACCCTAATTCTAACCCTTTTTTGACCCAATATTTAAAACTCAAAACCCAATTTCAAACCTTAAACCCTAATTTGACCCTGAACCCAAAATTTGACATGAAACCCTAATTTTAACCCAAAACCCTAATTCTAACCTAATTTTGACCCAAAAACCTATTTTTATCACAAAACCCTAATTTTAACCCAAAGCCCTATTTTTGGCAAAACCCTAATTTTTACCCAAACCCTAATTTTGACCTAAAACCCTAAATTTTCCAAAACCCAAATTTTGACCCAAAACCCTAATTTTAAACCCTAAACCCTAACCTTTTGACCCAAAACCCTAAATTTGACCTCAAAACCCTAATTTTAACCCTAAACCCTAATTTTACCCAAACCCTAATTCAACCCAAATTCTAACCCTATGCCCTAATTTTGACCCAAAACCCTAATTTTAACCCAGATCGCTAATTCAAACCCTATTTATGAACAAAAAACCTATTATAAACTAAAAACCCTAATTCAAAACCAAAACACAAATTTTGACCCAAAACCCAATTTTGACCACCTAATTTTAACCCCCTATTTTTGACCTAAAACCCTAATTCTAACCCTATTTTTGACCCAAAACCCTATTTTAAACTCAGAACCTAATTCAAACCCTAACCCTAATTTTACCACCCTAAATTTGACCCAAAACCCTAATTTTGACCCGAAACCTAAATTTTAACCCAAAACCCTAATTCTAACCTAATTTTTACCCAAAACCTAATTTTAACACAAAACCCTATTTTTGACCCAAAACCCTAAACACTAAATTTGACCCAGGACCCTAATTTTGACCCGAAACCCTAATTTTAACCCAAAACCCAAATTCAAACCCTAAACCCTAATTTGGACCCAAAACCGAAATTTTGACCCAAAACCCTAATTATAAACCAAAGCACTAATTTTGACCTAAAACCCTAATTCTGACCCAAAACCCTATTTTTAACTCAAAACCCTAATTCAAACCGTAAACCCTAATTTTGACGCAAAACCCTAATTTGGACCCAAAACCTAATTTTAAACCCAAACCCTAATTCTAACCTTATTTTTGACCCAAAACCCTATTTTTAACTCAAAACCCTAAACCCTAATTTTGATCCTAAACCCTATTTTTGACACAAAATCCTATTTTTAAATCAAAACCCTAATTTTAACCCAAAACCATAATTCTAACCCTATTTTTGACCGAAACCTTATTTTAAACTCAAAACCTAATTCAAACCCTAAACCCTAATTTTGACCCAGAACCCTATTTTTGACCCGAAACCCTAATTTTAAACCCAAATCCTAATTCTAACCCTAATTTAACCCTAAACCTAATTTTGACCCAACCTTTTTGACCGAACCCTAAATTTTTACCCAAAACCCTATTTTTAACACAAAGCCCTAATTAAACCCAAATTTTGAAACTAAACCCTAAATTTATCCGGAACCCTAATTTTGATCCGAAACCCTATTTTTAACTCAAAACCCAAATTCAAACCCTAAACCCTAATTTGGACCCAAAACCAAAATTTTGACCACAAACCTTAAATTTAACCCAAAGCCCTAATTTTGACCCAAAACCCTAATTCTAACCGTATTTTTGACCCAAAACCATATTTTAAACTCAAAACCCTATTTCAAACCCTAAACCCTAATTTTGATCTGAAACCCAAAATTTGACCCAGAACCCTAATTTTGACCCAAAACCCTAATTTTAAACCAAAACCCAAATTTTAACCCAAAAACCTAATCTTAACACAAAACCCTAATTCTAACCCTATTTCTGACCCAAAAACCTATTTTTTACACAAAACCCTAATTCAAACCCTAAACCCTATGTTTGACCCAAAACCCTCATTTTAATCGAAAGTCCTAATTTTGACCCAAAACCCTAATTCTATCCTAATTTGACTCAAAACCCTACTTTAACCCTAAACCCTAAATTTGACCCTAACCCTAATTTTGACCCAAACCTTAATTTTACCCAAAACATAATTATAACCCTAATTCTAACCCTAAACCCTAATTTTGACCCAACCAACCCAAATTTTAACCCGAAACCCTAATTTTGACCCGAAGCCCTAATTCTAACCCTATTTATGACCCAAAACCTATTTTTAACTCAAAACCCTAATTCAAACCCCAAACGCTAATTTTGACCCAAAACACTAATTTTAACCCAAAACCCTAATTTTAACCCAAAGCCCTAATTTTGACCCAAAACCCTAATGTTAACCCCAAACCCTATTTTAAACCCTAAACCCAAATTTTGACCCTAAACCCTAATTACCTAAATTTGACCCAAACCCCTAATTTTGACCCAATACCCTCATTTTAACCCAAAACCCTAATTCTAACACAATTGTGGACCCAAAACCCTAATTTTAACCCAAAACCCTAATTCAAACCCTAAACCCTAAATTGGACCCTAAACCCTAAATTTGACCCAAACCTAATTCTAACCTAAAACCCTAATTTTACACAAAACCTAATTTTGACCCGAACCCTAATTTTAACCCAAAACCCTAATTTTGACTCCAAAACCCTAATTCTAACCCTATTTTTGACCCAAAAACCTATTTTTAACTCAAAACCCTAATTCAAACCCTAAACCCTAATTTTGACCCTAAACCCAAAATTTGAAACGAAACCCTAATTTTAACCCGAAACCATAATTCTAACCCTATTTCTGACCCAAAAACCTAATATAAACTCAAAACCTAATACAAACCCTAAACCTATGTTTGACCCAAAAACCCTAATTTTATCCCAAAGCCCTAATTTTGACCTAAAACCCTAATTCTAACCATAATTTTGACGCAAAACCCTATTTAAAAACCTAAACCCTAATTTAGACCCTAAAACCTAAAGTAGACCCAGAACCCTAATTTTGAACCTAAACCCTAATTATACCCAAAACCCTAATCAAACCAAATTCTAACCTTAAGCCCTATTTTTGACCCAAAACCTATTTTTAAATCAAAACCCTAATTCAAACCCTAAACCCTAATTTGTACCAAAAACCCTAATTTTGACCCAAAACCCTAATTTTAACCCAGAGCCCTAATTTTGACCCAAAACCCTAATTCTAACCTTATTTTTGACCCAAAACCCTTTTAACTCAAAACCTTAATTCAAACCCTAAACCCTAATTTTGACCCAAAACCTAAGTTTTGACCCAAAACCCTAATTCTAACCCTATTTTGACCAAAAACCTTATTTTTAACTCAAAATCCTAATTCAAACCCTTAACGCTAATTTTGACCCTAAACCCAAAATTTGACCCAAAAACCTAGTTTTGACATGTAACCCTAATTTTAACGCAAAACCCAAATTCTAACCCTATTTTTGACCCAAAACCCTATTTCAAACCCTAAACCCTAAATGACCCAAACCTAATTTTGACCAAACCTAATTTTAAACCAAAACCATAATTTGGACACAATACCCAAATTTTAACCCCAAACCCTAATTCTAACCTTATTTTTGACCCAAAACCCTATTTTAAACGCAAAACCCTAATTCAAACCATAAACCCTGGTTTTGATCCGAAACCCTAAATTTGACCCAGTACCCTAATTTTAACACAAAACCCTAATTTTAGCCCAAGACCCTAATTCTAACCCTATTTTTGAACCAAAACACTATTTTAACCTAATTTGGACACTAAATTTGACCCAGAACCCTATATTTTAACCCAACACCCTAATTTTAACCCATAACCCTAATTTTGACACTAAACCCTATATTTTAACCCAACACCCTAATTTTAACGCTATTTTTGACCCAAAACCCTATTTTAAACTCAAAACCCTAATTCAAACCCTAAACCCTAATTTTGATCCTAAACACTAATTTTAACCCAAATCCCTAATTCTAACCTTATTTTGACCCAAAACCCTATTTTTAGCTCAAAACCCTAATTTTGACTCTAAACCCTAATTTTAAACCAAAACCTTAATTCTAACCCTATTTTTAACTTAAAGCCTTAATTCAAACCCTAATCTCTAATTTTGATCCAAAACCCTAATTTGGACCCAATACCCAAATTTTAACCCCAAACCCTAATTCTAACCTTATTTTTGACCCAAAACCCTATTTTAAACGCAAAACCCTAATTCAAACCCTAAACCCTAATTTTGATCCTAAACCTTAAATTTGACCCAGTACCCTAATTTTTCCCAAAACCCTAATCTTAACACAAAACCCTAATTATAACCCTATTTTTGACCCAAAACCCTATTTTAAACTCAAAACCTAATTCAAACCCTAAACCCTAAATTTGACCCATAACCCTAATTTTGACCCGAAACCCTCATTTTATCCAAAAGCCTAATTCTAACCCTAATTCTAACCCAAAACCATAATTTTAACCCTATTTTGACCCAAAACCCTATTTTAAACGCAAAACCCTAATTCAAACCCTAAACCCTAATTTTGACCCTAAACCTTAAATTTGACCCAGTACCCTAATTTTTCCCTAAACCCTAATTTTAACCCAAAACCCTAATTATAACCGTATTTTTGAGCCAAAACCCTATTTTAAACTCAAAACCTAATTCAAACCCTAAACCCTAAATTTGACCCATAACCCTAATTTTGACCCCGAAACCCTCATTTTATCCAAAAGCCAAATTCTAACCCTAATTCTAACCCAAAAACCTAATTTTAACCCTATTTTGACCCAAAACCCTATTTTAAATTCAAACCTAATTCAAACCCTAAACCCTAATTTTGATCCTAAACACTAATTTTGACCCAAAACCCTAATTCTAACCCAAGGCCCTATTTTTTACCCAAAACCCTAATTCTAACCATATTTTTGACCCAAAACCCTATTTTAAACTCAAAACCCTATTTCAAACTAACCCTAATTTTGACCCAAAACCCTCAATTTGACCCAGAACCCTAATTTTGACCCAAAACCTTAATTTTAAACCAAAACCCTAATTCTAACCCTATTTTTGACCCAAAACCCTAATTTTACCCAAAACCTAATTTTGACCCAAACCCTAATTTGAACCCAAACCCTAATTTTAAACCCTAAACCCTAATTTTAACCCAAAGCCCTAATTTTAATGCAAACCCCTAATTCTAACCCTATTTTTGACCCAAAAACCTATTTTTAACTCAAAACCCTAATTCAAACCCTAAACCCTAATTTTGACCCAGAACCCGAATTTTAACCCCGAAAATTCTAACCCTATTTTGACCTAAAACCCTAATTCTTACCCTATTTTTGACCCAAAACCCTATTTTAAACTCAGAACCTAATTCAAACCCTAACCCTAATTTTACCGTAAATTTGACCCAGAACTGTAATTTTGACCCGAAAACCCTAAATTTTAACCCAACACCCTATTTTTAACACAAATCCCTATTTCAAACCCAAATTTTGAAACTAAACCCTAAATTTGACACAGAACCCTAATTTTGATCCGAAACCCTAGTTTTAACCTAAAACCCAAATTCAAACCCTAAACCCTAATTTGGACCCAAAACCCAAATTTTGACCCAAAACCCTAATTTTAACCCAAAGCCCTAATTTTGACCCAAAACCCTAATTCTAACTGTACTTTTGACCCAAAACCGTATTTTAAACTCAAAACCCTATTTCGAACCCTAAACCCTAATTTTGATATTAAACCCTAAATTTGACCAAAACCCTAATTTTAACCCAAAGCCCTAATTTTAACCCAAAGCCCTAATTTTGAACCTAAACCCAAATTTTTGCCCCAAACCCTAATTTTTACCCAAAACCCTAATTCTAAACTATTTCTGACCCAAAAACCTAGTTTTAACTCAAAACCCTAATTCAAACCCTAAACCCTAAGTTTGACCCAAAACCCTATTTTAAACTCAAAACCCTATTACAAACCCTACCCCTAATTTTGACCATAAACCCTTAATTTGACCCCGAACCCTAATTTTGACTCGAAACCCTAATTTTACCCAAAATCCTAATTCTAAACCTAAGCCCTAATTTTGAAACAACCCAAATTTTAACCCAAAACCCTAATGCTAACACAATTTTTGACCCAAAAACATCTTTAACTCAAAACCCTAATTCAAACCCTAAACCTTAATTTGTACAAAAAACCCTAAATTTGACCCAAAACCTTAATTTTAACCAAGAGCCCTAATTTTGACCCACAACCCTAATACTAACCCTATTTTTGACCCAAAACCCGATTTTAAACTGAAAACCCTATTTCAAACCCTAAACCCTAACTTTGACCATAAAACCAAAATTTGTCCCAAAACCCTAATTTTGACTCGAATCCCTAATTTTAACCCCAAACCCTAATTCTAACCTTATTTTTGACCCAAAACCCTATGTTTAACTCAAAACCTTAATTCAAACCAAAACCCTAATTTTGACCCAAAACCCAAATTTGGACCCAAAACCCAAGTTTTGACCCAAAACCCTATTTTAAACTCAAAACACTATACACTAATTTTGATCTTAAACCTTAAATTTGACCCAGAACCCTAATTTTTCCCAAAACCCTAATTTTATCCCAAAACCCTAATTCTAACCCTATTTTTGACCCAAAACCCTATTTTAAACTCAAAACCTAATTCAAACCCTAAACCCTAAATTGGACCCAAAACCCTAAATTTTACCCCGAACCCTAATTTTTACCCTAAACCCAAATTTTGACCCAGACCTAATTTTGACCCAAACCTAAATTTTAAACCAAAACCCTAATTTTAACGCTATTTTCTACCCAAAACCTATTTTAAACTCAAAACCCTAATTCAAACCCTAAACCCTAATTTTGATCCTAAACACTAATTTTAACCCAAAACCATAATTTTGACTCAAAACCCTAATTCTAACCCTATTTTTGACCCAAACCCTATTTTAAACTCAAAACCCTATTTCAAACCCTAGATCCTAATTTTGACCCAAATCCTAACTTAACCACAATTTTGACCAATACCCAAATTTTAACCCAAACCCAAATTTGGAACCAAAACCCAATTTTGACCCAAAACCTCTAATTATAACCCTATTTTTGACCCAAAACCCTATTTTAAATCAAAACCCTAATTCAAACCCTATGCCCTAATTTTGACCCTATACCCAAATTTTGACCCAAAACCCAAATTATAACCCAAAGCCCTAATTTTTACCCAAAAACCTAATTGTAACTCTATTTTTGAACCAAAACCCTATTTATAACTCAAAACCCTAATTCAAACCATAAACCCTAAATTTGACCCAGAACCCTAATTTTGACCCGAAACCCTAATTTTAAACCAAAACCTTAATTTGGACCCAATACCCAAATTTTAACCCCAAACCCTAATTTTGATCCAAAACCCAAATTTTAACCTGAAACCCTAATTTTAACCCTAAACCCTAATTCTAACCCTATTTCTGATCCAAAAACCTATTTTTAACTCAAAACCCAAATTCAAACCCTAAACCCTATGTTTGACCCAAGACCCTAATTTTAACCCAAAACCCTAATTCTAACCCTATTTTGACCCAAAACCCTATTTCAAACCCTAAACCCTAATTTTGACCCTAAACCCAAAATTTGACCACGAACACTAATTTTGAACCGAAACCATAATTTAAACCAAAAACCCTATTTCTACCCCAAATTCTAAACCTAATCCCAAATTTTGACCCAGAACCCTAATTTTAACCCAAAACCCTAATTCTAACCCTATTTTTGACACAAACTTATTTTTAACTCAAAGCCCTAATTCAAACCCTAAACCCTAATTTGTACCAAAAACCCTAATTTTGACCCAAAATCCTAATTTTAACCCAGAGCCTTAATTTTGACCCAAAACCCTAATTCTAACTTAATTTTCGACCCAAAACCCTATTTTTAACTCAAAACCCTAATTCAAACCATAAACCCTAGTTTTGATCTTAAACCCTAAATTTGACCCAGAACCCTAATTTTTCCCAAAACCCTATTTTTAACACAAAACAATAATTTTAACCCAAGAACCCTAATTTTGACCCGAAACCCTAAATTTAAACCCAAAACCCTAATTCTAACATTATTTTTGACCCAAAACCCTATTTTTAACACAAAGCCCTAATTCAAACCCTAATTTTGAAACTAAACCCTAAATTTGACCACGAAACCCGAATTTTGATCGAAACCCTAGTTTTAAACCAAATTCAAACCCTAAACCCTAATTTGGACACAAAACCCATATTTTGACCCAAAACCCTAATTTTAACCCAAAGCCCTGATTTTGACCCAATACCCTAATTCTAACCCACTTTTTTAACCCAAAATCCAATTTTTAACTCAACCCTAATTCAAACACTACACCTTAATTTTGACCCTAAACCCAAAATTTGACCTGAAACCCTAATTTTAACCCAAACCCAAATTCTTACCATATTTCTGACCCAAAAACCTATTTTTAATTGAAAACCCTAATTCTAACCCTAAATCCTATGTTTGGCCCAAAACCCTAATTTTAACCCAAAGCCCTAATTTTGACCTAAAAACCAAATTCTAACCCAATTTTTGACCCAAAACCCTATTTCAAACCCTAAACCCTAATTTTGACCCAAAACCCTAAATTTGACCCCGAACACTAATTTTGAACCGAAACCCTAATTTTACCCAAAACCCTAATTCTAACCCAAATTCTAACACTAAGTCCTAATTTTGACCCACAACCCTAATTTTAACCCAAACCTTAATTCTAACCCTATATTTGAACCAAAAACCTATTTTAAACTCAAAACCCTAATTCAAACCCTAAACCCTATTTTTGACCCAGAACCCGAATTTTAACCCCGAAAATTCTAATTCTAATTCTAACCCTATTTTTGACCTAAAATCCTAATTCTTACCCTATTTTTGACCCAAAACCCTATTTTAAACTCAAAACCTAATTCAAACCCTAACCCTAATTTTACCCTAAATTGTAATTTTAACCCGAAACCCTAAATTTTAACCCAAAACCCTAATTCTAACCTTATTTTTGACCCAAAACCCTATTTTTAACACAAATCCCTAATTCAAACCCTAATTTTGAAACTAAACCCTAAAATTGACCCAAAACCCTAATTTTGATCCGAAACCCTAGTTTTAACCTAAAACCCAAATTCAAACCCTAAACCCTAAATTGGACCCAAAACCCAAAATTTGACCCAAAACCCTAATTTTAACCCAAAGCCCTAATTTTGACCCAAAACCCTAATTCTAACTTTATTTTTGACCCAAAACCCTATTATAAACTCAAAACCCTATTTCAAACCCTAAACCCTAATTTTGATCCAAAACCCTAAATTTGACACGAAACCCTAATTTTAACCCAAACCCTAATTTTAACCCAAGGCCTAATTTTGACCCTAAGCCCAAAATTTGACTCCACACCATAATTTTAACCGAAAAACCTAATCATAACCCTATTTCTGACCCAAAAACCTATTTTTAACTCAAAACCCTAATTCAAACCCTACACCCTATGTTTGACCCAAAACCCTATTCTAACCCTAATTCTAAACCCTATTTTAAACTCAAAACACTAATTCAAACACTAAGCCCTAATTTTAACCCTAAATTTGACCCGAAACCCAAATTTTTCCCAAAAACCGTAATTTTAACTCAAAACCCTAATTTTATCCCAAAACCCTAATTCTAACCCTATTTTTGACCCAAAACCCTATTTTAAACTCAAAATCCTATTTCAAACCCTAAACCCTAGTTTTGATCCTAAACCTTAAACTTGACCTAGAACCGTAATTTTTCCCAAAACCCTATTTTAAACTCAAAACCTAATTCAAACCCTAAACCCTAATTTGGACCCAAAATTTGACCCAACCCTAATTTTGACCCAAACTCAAACTTTACCCAAAAGCCTAATTCTAACCCTAAACCCTAATTTTGACCTAGAACCCTAATTTTGACCGAAACCCTAATTTTAAATCAAACCCTAATTTTAAACCAAAATCCTAATTTTAACCCAAAGCCCTAATTTTGACCCAAAACCCTAATTCTAACCCTATTTTTGACCCAAAATCCTATTTTTAAATCAAAACCCTAATTCAAACCCTAAACCCTAATTTTGATCCAAAACCCAAAATTTAACCTGAAACCCTAATTTTAACCCTAAACCCTAATTCTAACCCTATTTCTGATCCAAAAACCTATTTTTAACTCAAAACCCTAATTCAAACCCTAAGCCCTATGTTTGACCCAAGACCCTAATTTTAACCCAAAACCCTAATTCTAACCCTATTTTGACCCAAAACCCTATTTCAAACCCTAACCCCTAATTTTGACCCTAAACCCAAAATTTGACCCCGAACCCTAATTTTGACCCGAAACCCTAATTTAACCCAAAAACCCGATTTCTACCCCAAATTCTAACCCTAAGCCCAAATTTTGACCCAGAACCCTAATTTTAACCCAAAACCCTAATTCTAACCCTATTTTTGACACAAACTTATTTTTAACTCAAAGCCCTAATTCAAACCCTAAACCCTAATTTGTACCAAAAACCCTAATTTTGACCCAAAATCCGAATTTTAACCCAGAGCCTTAATTTTGACCCAAAACCCTAATTCTAACTTAATTTTTGACCCAAAACCCTATTTTTAACTCAAAACCCTAATTCAAACCATAAACCCTAGTTTTGATCTTAAACCCTAAATTTGACCCAGAACCCTAATTTTTCCCAAAACCCTATTTTTAACACAAAACAATAATTTTAACCCAAGAACCCTAATTTTGACCCGAAACCCTAAATTTAAACCCAAAACCCTAATTCTAACATTATTTTTGACCCAAAACCCTATTTTAAACACAAAGCCCTAATTCAAACCCTAATTTTGAAACTAAACCCTAAATTTGACCCAGAACACGAATTTTGATCCGAAACCCTAGTTTTAAACCAAATTCAAACCCTAAACCCTAATTTGGACACAAAACCCATATTTTGACCCAAAACCCTAATTTTAACCCAAAGCCCTGATTTTGACCCAATACCCTAATTCTAACCCACTTTTTTAACCCAAAATCCAATTTTTAACTCAACCCTAATTCAAACACTACACCTTAATTTTGACCCTAAACCCAAAATTTGACCTGAAACCCTAATTTTAACCCGAAACCCAAATTCTTACCATATTTCTGACCCAAAAACCTATTTTTAATTGAAAACCCTAATTCTAACCCTAAATCCTATGTTTGGCCCAAAACCCTAATTTTAACCCAAAGCCCTAATTTTGACCTAAAAACCAAATTCTAACCCAAATTTTGACCCAAAACCCTATTTCAAACCCTAAACCCTAATTTTGACCCAAAACCCTAAATTTGACCCCGAACGCTAATTTTGAACCGAAACCCTAATTTTACCCAAAACCCTAATTCTAACCCAAATTCTAACACTAAGTCCTAATTTTGACCCACAACCCTAATTTTAACCCAAACCCTAATTCTAACCCTATATTTGAACCAAAAACCTATTTTAAACTCAAAACCCTAATTCAAACCCTAAACCCTATTTTTGACCCAGAACCCGAATTTTAACCCCGAAAATTCTAATTCTAATTCTAACCCTATTTTTGACCTAAAATCCTAATTCTTACCCTATTTTTGACCCAAAACCCTATTTTAAACTCAAAACCTAATTCAAACCCTAACCCTAATTTTACCCTAAATTGTAATTTTAACCCGAAACCCTAAATTTTAACCCAAAACCCTAATTCTAACCTTATTTTTGACCCAAAACCCTATTTTTAACACAAATCCCTAATTCAAACCCTAATTTTGAAACTAAACCCTAAAATTGACCCAAAACCCTAATTTTGATCCGAAACCCTAGTTTTAACCTAAAACCCAAATTCAAACCCTAAACCCTAAATTGGACCCAAAACCCAAAATTTGACCCAAAACCCTAATTTTAACCCAAAGCCCTAATTTTGACCCAAAACCCTAATTCTAACTTTATTTTTGACCCAAAACCCTATTATAAACTCAAAACCCTATTTCAAACCCTAAACCCTAATTTTGATCCGAAACCCTAAATTTGACACGAAACCCTAATTTTAACCCAAAGCCCTAATTTTAACCCAAGGCCCTAATTTTGACCCTAAGCCCAAAATTTGACCTGACACCATAATTTTAACCGAAAAACCTAATCATAACCCTATTTCTGACCCAAAAACCTATTTTTAACTCAAAACCCTAATTCAAACCCTACACCCTATGTTTGACCCAAAACCCTATTCTAACCCTAATTCTAAACCCTATTTTAAACTCAAAACACTAATTCAAACACTAAGCCCTAATTTTAACCCTAAATTTGACCCTAACCCAAATTTTTCCCAAAACCGTAATTTTAACTCAAAACCCTAATTTTATCCCAAAACCCTAATTCTAACCCTATTTTTGACCCAAAACCCTATTTTAAACTCAAAATCCTATTTCAAACCCTAAACCCTAGTTTTGATCCTAAACCTTAAACTTGACCTAGAACCGTAATTTTTCCCAAAACCCTATTTTAAACTCAAAACCTAATTCAAACCCTAAACCCTAATTTGGACCCAAAATTTGACCCAGAACCCTAATGTTGACCCGAAACTCAAACTTTACCCAAAAGCCTAATTCTAACCCTAAACCCTAATTTTGACCTAGAACCCTAATTTTGACCTGAAACCCTAATTTTAAATCAAACCCTAATTTTAAACCAAAATCCTAATTTTAACCCAAAGCCCTAATTTTGACCCAAAACCCTAATTCTAACCCTATTTTTGACCCAAAATCCTATTTTTAAATCAAAACCCTAATTCAAACCCTAAACCCTAATTTTGATCCAAAACCCAAAATTTAACCTGAAACCCTAATTTTAACCCTAAACCCTAATTCTAACCCTATTTCTGATCCAAAAACCTATTTTTAACTCAAAACCCTAATTCAAACCCTAAACCCTATGTTTGACCCAAGACCCTAATTTTAACCCAAAACCCTAATTCTAACCCTATTTTGACCCAAAACCCTATTTCAAACCCTAAACCCTAATTTTGACCCTAAACCCAAAATTTGACCCCGAACCCTAATTTTGACCCGAAACCCTAATTTAACCCAAAAACCCGATTTCTACCCCAAATTCTAACCCTAAGCCCAAATTTTGACCCAGAACCCTAATTTTAACCCAAAACCCTAATTCTAACCCTATTTTTGACACAAACTTATTTTTAACTCAAAGCCCTAATTCAAACCCTAAACCCTAATTTGTACCAAAAACCCTAATTTTGACCCAAAATCCTAATTTTAACCCAGAGCCTTAATTTTGACCCAAAACCCTAATTCTAACTTAATTTTCGACCCAAAACCCTATTTTTAACTCAAAACCTTAATTCAAACCCTAAACCCTAAATTTGACCTAGAACCCTAATTTTGACCCGAAAACCTAATTTTGCCCAAAAGCCTAATTCTAACCCTAATTCAAACCCTAAACCCTAATTTTGACCCAGAACCCAAATTTTGACCCGAAACCCTAAATTTTTACCCTAAACCCTAATTTTTACCCTATTTTGACCCAAAATCCTATTTTAAACTCAAAACCCTGATTCAAACCCAAAACCCTAATTTTGATCCTAAACACTAATTTTAACCCAAAACCCTAATTGTAACCCAAAGCCCTAATTGTGACACCCTAATTCGGGTCATCACATTTCTACCCGTTTGCGGAAATAAAACTTAATTTGCTGGTTGCTTTCGGAAAATAATGATTTCTCAACGTTCATCTTTTCAAAATATGGTGATAAATTTTTTTCTTTTAATCCTCAAGACAACAACAACGAAATCAAACCACACTTAAATACATACTGTATATAAGTTATACAACTATACTGCCACATATGTTTTCACACCTAGATCCTTACCAGTTTAATTTACTCTTACAACATAATATAACACAATAGGACCTAAGTTGGTCGTAACTAACTGACACTACCACCCATAGAAGCAGCAACAGCATGCCCCGAACTAAACAACCTCCTCCTTCTTGTAGAGGTCATACTCCTTGTGCGACTCTGATATGTTTGTAAGGGTGAGATGCCAATATATGGATTTAACACGATAACTAAATGCTAGCACAAAAGAAGACACATACACATATACATAAACATCTCAATTATAGCATACAGTTTATCAGTGGGTTTCACACCCCAAACATCAACATTGGAAAACTATGCATGAAAACTTCTATCCATCATCTAAACATTCACACTTAATCTCATGAGATATCTCCAACATGGTGATGAGTTGATCAGACTCGATAGTTACAGACCCACAGCCACAGACACGCATTCAGAACACAGGCCCACAGCCACAGACACGCAGTCAGAACACAGGCACGTCTGCCAAATGCATGGAAAAACACTTTGTTCTTGACACTTTTCTTTGTGCTCAATCTTTCTTTGCCGAAGCTCAAAATGGCTTACGACTCACACGGTTTTAACCATCTTTAAAACTTTCATTAAAACACAGGACCTCACAGTCCGAGTGCTCAATCACGACACCTCTCGACCTTTCAATCAGTTTTAGGTTCGTGGTAGTAGAAAACATCTTAAATGTTTAAACACAGTATACACAACGTATACAGTAGACACCAAGTCTACAGGACCTCAAAGTCCAAAGGACCCCAAGTCCATAACAACAAAGAACCTTAGTACCCCGATGTCTCGGTTACTAAGTTCAACAGCACTTTCAACACAGTTGAATTTATTTTTCGTTTTCAGAAAATTCTTTAAAATTGGAAATTCATCAATAAAATCTTTTAATAATACAACTTAGTTTTTTCACAAAAATGAGTCACTTGAGGTTTTAACTTTCTCAAAATATGCACTGCCATATCAAAACACTTGCCGTCTACACTTTTTCCAAATTTGCCGTCAAATATTAATTTTTTAAGCTTTTTAAGCCAAAATTGGCTTTTTCCACTTAAATAATTTTCTAAAATCATAATTAACTTATTTTCACCAATTAATTTCATAAAATAACATTTTCTAATATTACGGAATTTCTTACATAAAAATTAGCAGTGCAAATATATTTTCACGGTTTCGCGCTCATTGTGACTCATAATTTACTTTTACACTAATAAATTATTAAAATAATAATATTTCTCAAAACTCATTATTTTTCCAAAATAATATTTTTCCACCACTATTATATTCCAACATTTCCCATAAAACATTGAATATAATTTACACAGCTTATTAAAGCTTTTATCTGATTAATCGGTTGTGCACTGACCACTGTCAGGCTTCTCAAACACCAATACACAGATAAACAACACAACATAAACAACATAAACAAATAACCACAACCACATCTATATCATGTAAACCACACTACAAACAAATAGTTATCGAGAAAATCCCTCAGGTAAGCTCCCCTTACCTCTTGAAGATTCACAACAAGTTGAATTTAATTTGTCGGAAGCCGGAAACTCACGTACACCGCTTTATACTTAACCTTCAACAACACATCCAAACAACCAATCAAAACAAGCTAAACAAACACCTAATCCTCTCTAATAGGTCACGGCCTCTTAGGGTTTTGTGGCTCAAAATCTCCAAATTTGCTTAAGTCGTGGATTAATGATCCTAATATACTTAAGGAAATGGATTAAGGCTAAACAACAAAGTTAAGAATCAAAACCATCCTAATCCTCAAATTGGTAGATTCGGCCAACACAAGAACATAGGGTTAGGGTTTTTAGTTTCATGAACCAACTAGGATTCAACAAGTATACAAGGATGTATGATGAAAGACATGGTCATACATCATAAGCAAGAACAAAAATTCCATCCATCCTTTCCTCTAGGATTCGGCCAAGACATGAAATTATGGCTAGGAATCTTAGTTTGATATAAGAACCTAGATTCATCACTAATACATGTTCAATAGATGATTAACATGATCACTTCCATGACAAGAAGTCAAATTTCTATACCAATTTTTTGTATGATTCGGCCTAGGCTAGAAATAGGGGAAGGAAACTTTTGTTTGAAACAATCTCTTAGATCACGTTAGTAGAGATAATAATAAGAACATAGAAAGTTGTTTCACATTTTTAGGATTTTTCTATGATTTATGGTGATTTTTCAAAGTTATGAACATAAGCTTGAATCTAACTTGAACATGGTGATCTAAGATTTCAAAACATGAAAAATTATGAAAAACATGACATTAAATGAAGGTAGAGAGTAGGAATCACCTCTTGAAGAACAAGAAATGATCAAGAAATGGCAACTTTCTTCACAAACTCAAGCTTTTTGGTTAAGAGAGAAAAAGTGAGAAAATGAAGAACATGACACTACAACAGAAATGACTTTAGATAGCGTTTCCGGATGCCTTTTAATAGCGTTTGTAACCGCTATCTATGCCACCGCTATTAAAAGTCGTTAGCAAAGATAGTATTTAAGAAGTGCTATTAAAAGGTGAACTTAGATAGCGTTTCCGTGTACAAACGCTATCTAAAGGCAGACTTTAGATAGCGTTTGTACACGGAACCGCTATCTAAAGTCTGACTTTAGATAGCATTTGTTAATACAAATGCTATCTAAAGTCTGACTTTAGATAGCATTTGTTAATACAAATGCTATCTAAAGTCAGCCTTTAGATAGCGTTTGTTTTAACAAATGCTATCTAAAGGCAGACTTTAGATAGCATTTGTATTAACAAATGCTATCTAAAGTCTGCCTTTAGATAGCATTTGTTAAAACAAACTCTATCTATTCCCTTTTTTTTTTAGTTTACCTATTTCTTAACTTTACCTATTCCTGCATATTGTTTATAAAAAACAAAAGGTTTACACAAAGAAATGAAGCACAATCCATATGCATATATAACAAGCTACTTTGACCATTCATACTCATTGATAATATTAACAATGATCAATAAACTCAAATCATCATCATCATCCGTGCATTCTAAGCATTTGAAGATTCTACAGAACTTCTAGGGAAACTCTAATTGAAAGGAATAAAATTACAAGATGTAAATACATATATTAATTTATAAGTATCTGTATATCTGAACTATTTTACAACCAAACAGTTTTATAATACAATTTCTCCTTATTTCATATCATTTAACTGATTTAACAATATTCTGTGGTTATTCAGAGCTGAGCAGAGTTATTGGCGATGGCTCCAGCATCATTGAGAAGGGGAATCAGTTGACCTGCCTGGTGTTTCTCCAAAACAGCTGCAAGACCCAAGTGATAAAATGTTAAAAAGACCAAAAAATGAAGATAGAAAAATAACAATTTATTTGGCCTTCCCCTCAATAGTCATGGAAGATAAAGCAGATAGGGACTGAATAGAAAGGAAGCAAAAGGGAGGGTGGCCTTACTGTCACAACCACCAATGTGCTTTCCTCCAATAAACACGTTAGGCACAGTCCTAAGCCATGTCCACTCAGCTAGTGCTAACTGGATATCACCCCCATCACCTTCAAATAGGTAAAGAAAATGATTGAAAAAGCAAATGCTAACAAATTAGTTTGTTGAAATTAATGAATAGCAGCCCTCCGAGTAGAAGAGAATAGACCCCAATTTAGGGGTTAGATAGACTTTATTTTTGCATATTCCACATTCATAATGCAAAAAGCATAGCATAAAGCAGATAATGAGTGCTAACAGAAAGCAAAGTAACTCTGGACTCAAGACAATTTTATAACTTTACAATTATCATAAAATCTTCAAACTTCAAAAGACAGAAAGGGTTAATTCCTGACAAGAGACGTAAAAAGAGGGGAAAGGAAAACAAAAGCATAAAGCAGGTAACTAAGATAACAGAATTGATATTATGTACCAAAGTATGAGACATGAAATCAATTGAAAGCGCAGCCAAAGGAGACTTACTTTCCTCATCCAATTCAATGGCCTTGTAGGCTGCTCCTAGCTGTGTGAGAAGATCCTTGAAATCGATTATCAAAGAAAAAAAAATAAAGACTAAAAAAATTATTATCAAAGAAAAAAAAATAAAGACTAAAAACTGAACCTTCACATTCTGAACATGAATACTTGAACAAGAATATCTTGTCGTAACTCGAAATTCAAATATAAGGATTTCACATACCAATGAGTATTGCTGCAACTACTGTGATCAATTTGACATAATCAAATAAACTTTTCAACAATATAGCGACACCAATCTTCCTTGACTTCAGATAGTTGAGCAGTGGAGTATGTGGAGCATTTGAAGTCAGGGAAATCTTGCGACATAAAAATTAAATAAATTAAGTTACAATTGCTAAAACATTTGAACAGTCACAGTTAAAAGCTAAGTAAACAACATACCGCCCATGATATTTTAACTTGGTTCTGTAAGATAATTACCTTCATGAAACGCATGACATAGTACCCACAATCTGTATCGTTGGGTTGTCTTGGGCACTATAAAAAATAAAATAGTAAATCAATATAGTTTTTTTTATCTAATTGCGCATTAAGTTTTTGCAAATATACCTCTATCTGAATCCATTTAATGTTGGTTGCCTTTAAACGCGGCACCTTAGCTCCGCTACGTGCGCAATAAACTTGCAAAGCACTAATCACAAAATCAAACAGACTTCATTAAGAAACACATTTTCAATCATCACAAACACACGCATGCTTTTTTTTATTTTGAACCACAACAGCCACAACCCAGTATATGCCAATTCAACACAGTTATTCTAATGTCAAAAATCAAAAGCACATTAGGACCATGACAACTTGCAACATGTATCTACCATGGAAAATCAGAAATGTAAAAGCATAGAAAATCAGAAATGTAAAAGCATGCTTACTTATCGAACAGATTCTTTAATTCTGGGCGATTCCTAGGATCAACATGCAAGGAATCCAGATAGTAAATAATCTCTTCAACAGTATTTATCGCGCACAGCACCCAATGATTCCTACAAAAATGTTGAGATAACAAATCCTAAGCACCTCAACTTTTATATAATTCATTATTGTGAATTAAGTCCTATAGGATAAGTGACTCACCCAACATTGCACGGTGCTAGAAACAAGGGCTGATATTCTCTTTCTGTAGTTGCAAACCGGTCAGCTATATACGTTATCTGTGAATCCCTCCCGAAGAAGCCGTATGTATTTGTTTGGTGTGGGGACAAGAACAGAAACCTCCTCGTTTGTTTGGTGTGGGGACAAGAACAGAAACCTCCTCGTTCTTTCCTTTGGAAACAAAAATTCTTCATACAAATACCTTCAATTAAAATATAAAAATGGATTACACCAATGACATCAATATTTAAATGGAAAGACTAAAAAAATATTGTACACTTTAAGCCTGATTTAGTACTTGATATATACGGAAATAACGGAGGCAGATATCCATTCATGATTTACAATTTCTCTGATATTTTCAGCATTGATCATATCAATGATATGATGACCAAAAATATTTTGTTCTATCTCTATGTCCAATTGGTCATCATTTTTCATATTCTTTCGTTCATGTATTTTAAGAAAATTGAAATATTCCAGAGAAATGTTAGTTGAACCAGCTGTAGGAGGGTTGGCCTCAGAGTTGCCTCCTTTATTTTTCGGGGTTGTAATTGACTCCTTTGTATATTCAGACACTCTGCCCTTGCCTTTAGATTTTGCAGGTGCCTGGAAATTTTGCATTTCAATATGCCAGTTAGTGATCAACTAATGTAATAAATATACGCCGTATATGAAAAGGTGGAAAAATGCAATTACATACCATCTTGGATCCTTTGAGGAGAATCTGCCGGGTGCCGCAGCTTGCCATCTTTGATCCTTTCATCCTCATGCCATGTCAAGTGCTTTGAATCTTCCGAACTACGGTACATGTGCCTAAATCCGGGTATTACGGGAAAATACCACACAACCTTCTCTGGATCTGATTCTTTCTTCTTATATCGTGAGGCATTACATTTAGGACACATCTTTAACGATGCATATTCATTCCGAAATAAAATGCAATCGTTAGGACAAGCATGTATCCTCTCGTAGCTCATGCCAATAGAGCGTAACATTTGTTTAGCCTCATATGTCCGACTAGGAAGCACATTATCCTCCGGCAACATGTCTTTCAATAGTGTGAGTGAGTCCGTAAAGCTCTTATCAGTCCATCCGTTGCCCGATTTCAAATTATACAACTTTAACATCGCCGACAATCTTGTGAATTTAGTACAACCATCATACAATGGTTGCTCTGCATCACTTACCAACCTCTCAAACATTTGAGGACAATCATGAAGATCCTCTTCAACAACATTTGCAATGTCTTCAAAATGATCGCCCTCATAAGTATTTGTGTCGGTATCGTTTGATGAATATCTCACACGATTCCTCATTTCACTAGACTCAGCTCTTGTCTCACCATGTTTTGTCCAACATGTATAACTTTGATCGATTCCATTACACACTAAATGTTCTTCCAACTCGGCTGCACTAACTCACCTTGCATAACAACAATCTAAACAAGGACATATGATTGTACTAGGGTTTTCCGCATGCCGAACTGCAAACCTAATGAACTCTTGCACCCCATCCTCATACTCCTTCGTTAAACGATTGGTAGACATCCATTTCCGATCCATGCTTTCCCGATCTACAAAAATATTTATTAACCATATTTACTTTGAGTTTAGAGTGGTTGATGTCTACATGCAATGTGAACCAACAACAGTCTGTGATAGCTATCCAACAACAAAATGCTTGTGAATCTAGTGATAATCAGAAATAGTCACACTGCTGAATTGCCAAAATATGCCATGTACTTGATGATAGTAAATAAAAAGTGTTAATTTCAAGAAATCTACGGTCCAATGTTACTTGATGTAGCAAACTGACAAGTCTAACAGTCTAATTAAAAACCCAAAATTAGAAGTCTAATTTAAGAAATAAGAATGCATAATCATGTTTCCAATATTGATTAGACTTTCAACTATAGCCGGCTAAAGCAGGCATGGCAGGCCATTTGAATACAGTGGAACTTTGAACATGATGCAAGTTTCTGCAGAAAACTACATGCACACACACATATATATGCCACTGCCACTGATATATACTGCAACTCATAGTCACTCAGAGCTCTATATTCTATAGTTAATTAAAAACACAAGCAAAGATAACAACATGAGACAAGCAGCTAAGGAGAAATCTGCTTGCTAATGGCCTTGGTACAACTCCTCCTATGGGGTATGTTTGTTTGTTTAAGGTGCATTCATTATTAGCAAATTCCTTCTCTCATTGGGATTGAGTGCTGTTTAGAATCTATCTCCCTTAATCTTGTATGGAAGCTTGACTAGACAAGTGAAGTAAATCGAACAAAGAGGTTTGCCCTTTATGCCTTATGATCTTCCAAAGGATATTAGATTGATGGACTTATGACATTGACTGTGAAGTGAGAAGTCACATGCCATTCTTATTTTCAGTGATATAGTTCTAAAGTCCAAATGCTGATTATGAACTAAATATCTAATAGTAATATCAACTTAAATATGCATTAATAATTTCTAAAATCTACATGAGCTCGAATCATATGATAAGGGAGTGCTTTAGTGAAGTACTAAAGAAGGAAAATGAAAAAAGTTCAACTACAACTAGTCATTCATTAACAAAATGCCATTCAAGTATCCAACTAGTTGTACATCACTTGCCTTTCAATATTTCTACAGACAACAAACATTCAAGATTTAGCCTAATATCACACAGAATACTGATCAATTGATGACAGAAACTAGAAGAGTACTCTTTACTAGGTGGCAGTTGGGGTTTCTTCAAATCTTCTTCACTCAAAAGACTATCTTCATCAATCAGATCTGAATCAACCTCAAATTGCACTTTAGGTGAACTCTCTCTGCTTGAAACCCCAAATTAACTTACACTGCATATTCCTCACTTGAATCAAATTAAGAAAACAAGAAAGGTTTAGTACCTGAAGTATGTATTCAAGTTCCTATTCTTTGGCTTTCACGGAAATTCCATACCTACATAAAGACACAAGTTGAGGACTGTTACTCATAGACTAGCTAGAAGGCCACAAATATGCAAGAAGAATCCTCCAACATTGGCATTGAGCTAACTAAACTAACATGGAATCAATAATAACAAAAATAGCACAGCTTGCGTGAACATATAAACAGGCCAACATAGTTATTAATGTTAGAGAACTTGGTCTAGACATTTTATCAAACAACTAATGTTCATATGAAAATAAGCAAGATTATGAAATGATTTAAATTAGAATGGGGCTCCAAAGAATAACAAATATAGGACCCTCAGAATGGATGATTTCAAATCATATTTATTAGGCAAAGTTACAAGTGTTATTTCTCAATATACCACAAGATATCATGAAAACGAGAAATGACAAGAAAAATAAAGCTGGGTGAGTCTGTCATTTTACTAAGAAAATCAGAAACATTGAGGTTGAATGTGGATAACCCAGAAAAGACAAATCAGTGAAAGATGAGGCATGACACTGAGCGAAAACTGCAAACAATAATTAGTTCACCATTTTCAAAATGTTCAAACAGGAAAACTCATTCTATTTCCATCACACTGAGCGAAATTTTCGTTTGCTGGGGTTGGTGAGGTTTTCGACTGGGGTTGGGGAGAAATGAGCAAAACAAACAGAGTAATGATACCCTAAATCATAAAACAGTTACCTGAAAGTTCATTGAAGAGAGTGATTGGCCGCGCAAAGTCACTGAACAAGCACCTCGGAGGCGGCGTTCATTGAAGAAAGTGATTGGCCGCGAAAGTCACTGAACAAGCACCCCGGCGGCGACGTCAGTCGTGCGGGACGGCGTCATTGAGTTTCTACGTTTCTGCGTGAGAGGGAGTTGCCGCGGGTGTTCACCAGTTCCGGGACGACGACGGTAGTGGTGTGTTGATGTGTGTGTTCGAGAGAGAGAGAGAGAGAGAGAGAGAGAGAGAGAGAGTTTTTTTTTTGAAAGCGTGAAGGGAAAAGAGAAGAAGGCAAAGTTTAGTTCACCTAAAGCCGCGTTGTTGAAGGGACGACGGCGTCAGAGTGAGAGGGAGAAGGCTCTCTGGATGACAACCCTAGACTTGAACTGAGAAACTGAGAATTGAAGGATGAAAGGATACGCGCGCGGGGGTAATTCTCACCTAAGATAGCGTTTCTAATTTTAAACGCTATCTAAACGTTACCTTTTAATAGCATTTCAATTTACAAATGCTATTAAAAGTTGATTTTATTTTATTTATTTATTTCAAATTAGAAAAGATAGAGTTTCAGTTTGGAACCGCTATCTTAGGTTGTTAGTTAAGATAGCGCTTCCTGATGGAAGCGCTATCTTTTCCTGCAGCTTGACTTTTAATAGCGGTTCCTTAAGGAAACGCTATCTTAGGTGATACCTAAGATAGCGGTTCCTTAAGGAACCGCTATTAAAAGTCCCCCCATCACTTTTAATAGCATTTACGTACGGAAATGCTATAAAAGGTGCGCTATTAAAAGTCCAATCTGTTGTAGTGTGAAGTTTTGAGAGAGACAAAATGATGAAGTTGGAAAATGAAACAAAATGGTTCAAGTGTGGATGATGGGCACGGTTTAGAGGTGGGTGTGAGGAGAAAACATGTGGTTCAATGAGATAAAAGAACCATGGTTGGGTTTATTTGATCAAGGTTAAGTTAGAAAATAATATAATAACTTAGCCATAGTTAATAGTAACCTAACTAGGGTTTATTTGTAATCATGGTTAATAAAATATGTGGTCATAAATTTGAAGAGATGTGGCTGCCTCTTACACCACATATTAGGGAGAAGACATTTTGTGTTGCAAATCATGGTTAATTAACCTTGGTTTTCTATGTGTTCTTGAGAAGTTTAGAGAGAAAGATAAAGAATGATGAAGATTTAGAGCAGTTTTGGTAATTTAGACATATCTTTCACTATACTTGTCCGTTTGTGATGATCTTTATGTCGTTGGAAAGAAGAGAGAAAGATTAACAACTTTCATGTTGAAAGTTTTCCGAGATTCAGAACAGATAAGAGTCATAATTTCGTGGCAATTTCGGGAGAATGATGAGAATGTGACTTTGCCTATGACTCATCCACTTCACATCAATGCTCATTTATGGCTAGGAAAAAGGGATGTCCAAGTGCTTGGAATGGATGAAGGAACCGTGAGTTTTGGATTGATTTGGTCAAAATTCTCAATGGCATGGCTTGTAATTTTCATGAAGAGACAAGGGTAAAATGGTCATTTCCAGGCAAAAGATACCTTCCGCCATAAATGCGCCATTATGGCCATTATGACTCGGATAAGCTCGTCATGAATGCTCATCAAGTCGGTCAAATCCATCACCTCAGCTCCGTTTCCGACTCCTTGGTTCATCTGGCGCAAGCTTTTCCTAGAGATATCTCGACGTATACGCTTGCAACAAATATAATATTTTAATTTTTTTACCAAAATTTTCAATACTTCCAGTATCGTAGTAAATACGATACAAACATTTTTCATCTCGTTCACGAGTTAAAATTAGGTCTTCTGAGCAGTAAACTGTTACTGTCAGTGAAAACACAGAAAACGGCATACCGGTTTCCGTCTAAATTTTCAACCAAAAACTTCCCCGTAACCTTATGATAATAAGTATAACAAGGAAATGACCTTGGTTTATCCAAAATCATTTTCTAAGTCCCGGATAAAAATATATATTTATATATTTATTACCGATATTGCGAAGCAGCGAAAATCGGGGTGTTACATTACTACCCCACTTAAAAAAAATTTCGTCCTCAAAATTTCGTGACTCGAAACTGAATAGGATCTCTTAATCCCAAAGTCATACTCTCACAAGAAAGTATATAAAAGAATTTCATCAATCTGATAAGAATACAAGAATATTCTGTACATAAAGATTCTTTAACAAATTCAGGGAAGTAAAAATGTATGATCGGTACATGTTTACAAACTTGAATCTAAGAAAGTTTCTTCTCTCACAAGAATATCTTTGCCAACAATTTAAAAGAACTATGGTCCGTCAAGAATTCGGACCGAATAACTTTCTACCAACCGTAAAAGTGACTAGAGCAAGTCTCATTTGAGAAACTAGTTTTGTCAAGAAAGCGTCTATCCTGAACAAAATAGGACAGCCAAACATACTAAATGTCACAGTGACCAATTGAATAGTTGAAACACACAATCCATCGAAACAAAGTATGAATTGTACCCGAATTAAAATAGCATAGTTAAGAGATTACCGTCCTAGTTTGAAGTCTTAGCATTCCACACATGAAAAACTCTACCCGCAACCGTCGGCTTATTTGCTCTAGTATTATTGACAGCCGGTCCATGCTTTGGTGCATTGCAATCCTTCGCCCAATGTCCCATTTGACCACAGTTGAAACACTTAGATCTCTTTAGTGCATTGCAATCCCTTGCCAAATGTCCCACTTGATTACAATTGAAACACCTAGTCCCCTTTTCAGGGCAAGTATTCATCATGTGATTTGGATCCCCACATCTGTAGCACCTTTTAAGTTGGCCTTGACTTTGGTTCGTTTGACCACCACTCCCCGATGCAACAAAATTCGAATGATGTTGTTGTCGATTCTGGTCATTTCCTGGTGGTCGGAAATAAGGTTTTCTCTGCACTTGCTTTTCTCCCTGATTCTCAGATTGATCCTTGGATCTAGTGGGTCCTCCAACATTTCCCTTATCATTTCGTCCTTTCCTCATCTGCTCAATCTTCCGACTCATTTCGACCAAAGCTTGAAAAGTTCGCAGTTGCAGAGGTAAGAAAAATTCCTTAATCTCAAATCTCAGTCCCGCTCGAACCTCTCACACTTCCAGCTCTCATTGGGTTGTGCCTGAAAGAAACAGAAGTATTTGGCAAGCGATTCAAACTTAGTCGCATACTCTCCCACAGACATGTCTTGTTGTTGTAATCCCAGAAATTCCACCTCTTTCTCGATCCTAGCGCTCTCCGGAAAATACTTATCCATGAATGCAGTTCGAAAAACGTTCCAAGTAATGTCTTGATGATCAGCCTCTAACAGTAGCCTGGCACCTTTCCACCAATACTCCGCATCTCCTACCAGTAGGAAAGCAGCATAAGTAACCCTAACTTCTGCCGGCGTGACCACCAACTCAAAAATTTTCTCCAGCTCCTGAATCCATAAATCAGCTTTCTCATGATCAGTATCCCCACCAAACTGTGAAGGATTTTGACTTCGAAACACTATCAAAGCCTTGCCTTCCGCAGCTTGTAGATTCTGAGCATTCATAGATGCAGTTTGATTGGCAATTGCAGCTGCCACATGTCCCATAGCCTGAGCGGCATAGTCCACTCCATCATCATAGTTCTCATTCATATTACCACGGCCACCAATAGGACCACCTCTGCGACCACTTCCACGACCGCGTCCACGTCCTCGTCCACGTCCACCTTCTGGTGCTGGTTCCATAACTGACCTGTAGAACAAAATCAGTTAGACCGCAACCAGAAAATGAAACGTGCATTGGTCTATTAACACACATTACTTCTAAGAAGTAATTCAAACAAAACTTAACTCAGAGAAAACACAACGTCAACACAACATACCTATTCCCCAAAGATCCCGAAAGACTCGACCAGCTCTGATACCACTAATGTGACACCCTAATTCGGGTCATCATATTTCTACCCGTTTACGGAAATAAAACTTAATTTGCTGGTTGCTTTCGGAAAATAATGTTTTCTCAACGTTCATCTTTTCAAAATATGGTGATAAATTTTTTTCTTTTAATCCTCTAGACAACAACAACGAAATCAAACCACACTTAAATACATACTGTATATAAGTTATACAACTATACTGCCACATATGTTTTCACACCTAGATCCTTACCAGTTTAATTTACTCTTACAACATAATATAACACAATAGGACCTAAGCTGGTCGTAACTAACTGACACTACCACCCATAGAAGCAGCAACAGCATGCCCCGAACTAAACAGCCTCCTCCTTCTTGTAGAGGTCATACTCCTTGTGCGACTCTGATATGTTTGTAAGGGTGAGACGCCAATATATGGATTTAACACGATAACCAAATGCTAGCACAAAAGAAGACACATACACATATACATAAACATCTCAATTATAGCATACAGTTTATCAGTGGGTTTCACACCCCAAACATCAACATTGGAAAACTATGCATGAAAACTTCTATCCATCATCTAAACATTCACACTTAATCTCATGAGATATCTCCAACATGGTGATGAGTTGATCAGACTCGATAGTTACAGGCCCACAGCCACAGACACGCAGTCAGAACACAGGCCCACAGCCACAGACACGCAGTCACAGACACGCAGTCAGAACACAGGCACGTCTGCCAAATGCATGGAAAAACACTCTGTTCTTGACACTTTTCTTTGTGCTCAATCTTTCTTTGCCGAAGCTCAAAATGGCTTACGACTCACACAGTTTTAACCATCTTTAAAACTTTCATTAAAACACAGGACCTCACAGTCCGAGTGCTCAATCACGACACCTCTCGACCTTGCAATCAGTCTTAGGTTCGTGGTAGTAGAAAACATCTTAAATGTTTAAACACAGTATACACAACGTATACAGTAGACACCAAGTCTACAGGACCTCAAAGTCCAAAGGACCCCAAGTCCATAACAACAAAGAACCTTAGTACCCCGACGTCTCGGTTACTAAGTTCAACAGCACTTTCAACATAGTTGAATTTATTTTTCGTTTTCAGAAAATTCTTTAAAATTGGAAATTCATCAATAAAATCTTTTAATAATACAACTTAGTTTTTTCACAAAAATGAGTCACTTGAGGTTTTAACTTTCTCAAAATATGCACTGCCGTATCAAAACACTTGATGTCTACACTTTTTCCAAATTTGCCGTCAAATATTATTTTTTTAAAAGCTTTTTAAGCCAAAATTGGCTTTTTCCACTTAAATAATTTTCTAAAATCATAATTAACTTATTTTCACCAATTAATTTCATAAAATAACATTTTCTAATATTCCGGAATTTCTTACATAAAAATTAGCAGTGCAAAAATATTTTCACGGTTTCGTGCTCATTGTGACTCATAATTTACTTTTACACTAATAAATTATTAAAATAATAATATTTCTCAAAACTCATTATTTTTCCACCACTATTATATTCCAACATTTCCCATAAAACATTGAATATAATTTACACAGCTTATTAAAGCTTTTATCTGATTAATCGGTTGTGCACTGACCATTGTCAGGCTTCTCAAACAACACTCACAAATAACATTCAACAACAATTATCAGAATTATATCCCCAGGCAGATCATGCATCATAGCAATATAGTATACGACTGCAGATAATTAAATAAATTAAAAGCAGATCAAACACCGATACACAGATAAACAACACAACGTAAACAACATAAACAAATAACCACAACCACATCTATATCATGTAAACCACACTACAAACAAATAGTTAACGAGAAAATCCCTCTGGTAAGCTCCCCTTACCTCTTGAAGATTCACAACAAGTTGAATTTAATTCGTCGGAAGCCGGAAACTCACGTACACCGCTTTATACTTAACCTTCAACAACACATCCAAACAACCAATCAAAACAAGCTAAACAAACACCTAATCCTCTCTAATAGGTCACGGCCTCTTAGGGTTTTGTGGCTCAAAATCTCCAAATTTGCTTAAGTCGTGGATTAATGATCCTAATATACTTAAGGAAATGGATTAAGGCTAAACAACAAAGTTAAGAATCAAAACCATCCTAATCCTCAAATTGGTAGATTCGCCAACACAAGAACATAGGGTTAGGGTTTTTAGTTTCATGAACCAACTAGGATTCAACAAGTATACAAGGATGTATGATGAAAGACATGGTCATACATCATAAGCATGAACAAAAATTCCATCCATCCTTTCCTCTAGGATTCGGCCAAGACATGAAATTATGGCTAGGAATCTTAGTTTGATATAAGAACCTAGATTCATCACTAATACATGTTCAATAGATGATTAACATGATCACTTCCATGACAAGAAGTCATATTTCTATACCCATTTTTTGTATGATTCGGCCTAGGCTAGAAATAGGGGAAGGAAACTTTTGTTTGAAACAATCTCTTAGATCACGTTAGTAGAGATAATAATAAGAACATAGAAAGTGGTTTCACATTTTTAGGATTTTTCTATGATTTATGGTGATTTTTCAAAGTTATGAACATAAGCTTGAATCTAACTTGAACATGGTGATCTAAGATTTCAAAATATGAAAAATTATGAAGAACATGACATTAAATGAAGGTAGAGAGTAGGAATCACCTCTTGAAGAACAAGAAATGAGCAACAAATGGCAACTTTCTTCACAAACTCAAGCTTTTTGGTTAAGAGAGAAAAAGAGAGAAAATGAAGAACATGAAGTTTTGAGAGAGACAAAATGATGAAGTTGGAAAATGAAACAAAATGGTTCAAGTATGGATGATGGGTACGGTTTAGAGGTGGGTGTGAGGAGAAAACATGTGGTTCAATGAGATAAAAGAACCATGGTTGGGTTTATTTGATCAAGGTTAAGTTAGAAAATAATATAATAACTTAGCCATAGTTAATAGTAACCTAACTAGGGTTTATTTGTAATCATGGTTAATAAAATATGTGGTCATAAATTTGAAGAGATGTGGCTGCCTCTTACACCACATATTAGGGAGAAGACATCTTGTGTTGCAAATCATGGTTAATTAACCTTGGTTTTCTATGTGTTCTTGAGAAGTTTAGAGAGAAAGATAAAGAATGATGAAGATTTAGAGCAGTTTTGGTAATTTAGACATATCTTTCACTATACATGTCCGTTTTTTATGATCTTTATGTCGTTGGAAAGAAGAGAGAAAGATGAACAACTTTCATGTTGAAAGTATTTCGAGATTCAGAACAGATAAGAGTCATAATTTCGTGGCAATTTCGGAAGAATGATGAGAATGTGACTTTGCCTATGACTCATCCACTTCACATCAATGCTCATTTATGGCTAGGAAAAAGGGATGTCCAAGTTCTTGGAATGGATGAAGGAGCTGTGAGTTTTGGATTGATTTGGTCAAAATTCTCAATGGCATGGCTTGTAATTTTCATGAAGAGACAAGGGTAAAATGGTCATTTCCAGGCAAAAGATACCTTCCGCCATAAATGCGCCATTATGGCCATTATGACTCGGATAAGCTCGTCATGAATGCTCGTCAAGTCGGTCAAATCCATCGCCTCAGCTCCGTTGCCGACTCCTTGGTTCATCTGGCGCAAGCTTTTCCTAGAGATATCTCGACGTATACGCCCGCAACAAATATAATATTTTAATTTTTTTACCAAAATTTTCAAAACTTCCAGTATCGTAGTAAATACGATACAAACATTTTTCATCTCGTTCACGAGTTAAAATTAGGTCTTTTGAGCTGTAAACTCTTACTGTCAGTGAAAACACAGAAAACGGCAGACCGGTTTCCGTCTAAATTTTCAACCAAAAACTTCCCCATAACCTTATGATAATAAGTATAACAAGGAAATGACCTTGGTTTATCCAAAATCATTTTCTAAGTCCCGGATAAAAATATATATTTATATATTTATTACCGATATTGCGAAGCAGCGAAAATCAGGGTGTTACATTAATTTTGACCCAAAACCCTAATTCTAACCCTATTTTTGACCCAAAACCCTATTTTAAACTCAAAACCCAATTTCAAACCCAAAACCCTAATTTTGACCCTAAACCCTAAATCTGACCAAGAACCCTAATTTTTACCCAAAACCTTAATTTTAAACCAAAACCCTAATTCAAACCCTATTTTTGACCCAAAACCCTATTTTTAACTCCAAACCATAATTCAAACCCTAAACTCTAATTTTGAGCCAAAACCCTAATTTGGACCCAATACCCAAATTTTAACCCCAAACCCTAATTCTAACCTTATTTTTGACCTAAAACCCTAATTTTGACCCAAAACCCTATTTCAAACCCTAAACCCTAATTTTGACCCTAAACCCTAAATTTGACCCCGAACCCTAATTTTAACGCAAAACCCTAATTCTAACCCTATTTTTGACCCAAAACCCTATTTTAAACTCAAAACCCCTCTTTCAAACCCTAAACCCTAAATCTGACCCAGAACCCTAATTTTGACACGAAACCCAAATTTTAAACCAAAACCCTAATTCTAACCCTATTTTTGACCCAAAACCCTGTTTTAAACTTAAAACCCTAATTCAAACCCTAAACCCTAGTTTTGATCCTAAACCCAAAATTTGACCCAGAACCTTAATTTTTCCCAAAACCCTAATTTTAACTCAAAACCCTAATTTTAACCCAAAACCCTAATTCTAACCCTATTTTTGAACCAGAACCCTATTTTTAACTCAAAACACTAATTCAAACCTAAAACCCTAATTTTGACCCATAACCATAATTTGGAACCAAAACCCAAACTTTGACCCCAAACCCTAATTTTAACCCCAAGCCCAAATTTTGACCCAAAACCCTAATTCTAACCCTATTTTTGACCCAAAACCCTATTTTAAACTCAAAACCCTATTTGAAACCCTAAACCCTAATTTTGATCCTAAACCCTAAATTTAACCCCAAACCCTAATTCTAACCCTATTTTTAACCCAAAATTCTACTTTTAACTCAACCATAATTCAAACCCTAAACTCTAATTTTGACCCGAAACCCTAATTTGGACCCAAAACCCTAATTTTAACCCAAAGTCCTAATTTTGCCCCAAAACCCTAATTATTACAGTAATTTAAACTCAAAACCCTATTTCAAACCCAAAACCCTAATTTTGATCCTAAACCCTAAATTTGACCCATAACCCAAAATTTGACCCGATACCCTAGTTTTATCCCAAAGCCCTAATTTTGACCCAAAACCCTAATTCTAACCATATTTTTTACTCAAACTTATTTTAAACTCAAAACCCTATTTAAAACCCTAAATCCTAATTTTGATCCTAAACCCTAAATTTGACCCAGAACCCTAATTTTGACATGAATCCCTAATTTTAAACCAAAACCCTAATTTTAACCCAAAGCCCTAATTTTGATCCAAAACTCTAATTTGGACCCAATACCCAAATTTTAACCCCAAACCGTAATTCCTACCTTATTTTTGACCGGAAACCCTATTTTTAACTCAAAACCTTAATTCAAACCCTCAAACCCTAAATTTGACCCGGAACCCTAATTTTTCCCAAAACCCTAATTTTAACCCAAAACCCTAATTCAAACCCTAATTTGGACCGTAAACCCTAATTTTAATACAGAACCCTAATTTTGACCCGAAACCCTATTTTTAACACAACCCTAATTCAAACCCTAATTTTGAAATTAAACCCTAAATTTGACCCAAAACCCTAATTTGGACCCAAAACCCAAATTTTAACCCGAAACCCTAATTTTAAACCAAAATCCTAATTTTTACCCAAACCCTAAATTTATCCCAATGCCCTAATTTTGACCCAAAACCCTAATTCTAACCCAAATTTTGACCCAAAATCCTATTTTTAACTCAAAACCCTAATGCAAACCCTAAACCCTATGTTTGACCCAAAACCCTAATTTTAACCCAAAGCCCTAATTTTAACCTAAAACACTAATTATAACCCTATTTTTGACCCAAACCCCTATTTCAAACCCTAAACCCTAATTTTGTCTCAAAACCCTAATTTTATCCCAATACCCTAATTCTAACCCTATATTTGACCCAAAAAATATTTTTAACTCAAAACCATAATTCAAACGCTAAACCCTAATTTGTACCAAAAACCCTAATTTTGACCCAAAACCCTATTTTTTAACACAAAGCCCTAATTCAAACCCTAAACCCTAATTTTGACCCAAAACCCAAATTTTGACCCAAAACCCAAGTCTTGACCCAAAACCCTAATTCTAACCCTATTTTGTCCCAAAACCCTATTTTAAACTCAAAACCCTAATTCAAACACTAAACCCTAATTTTGAACCTAAACCGTAAATTTTACCCAGAACCATAATTTTGACCAGAAAACCTAATTTTACCCAAAAGCCTTATTCTAACCCTAATTCAAACCCTAAACCATAAATTTGACACAACCCTAATTTTGACCCGAAACCCTATATTTTAACCCAAAACCCTATTTTTAACCCTAATTCAAATCCTAAACCCTAATTTTGATCCTAAACACTAATTTTAACGCAAAAACCCTAATTGTAACGCAAAGCCCTAATTTTGACCCAAAACCCTAATTCTAACCCTATTTTTGACCCAAAACCCTATTTTAAACTCAAAACCCTATTTCAACACCTAAACCCTAATTTTGACCCTAAACCTTGAATCTGTACCAGAACCATAATTTTGACCCAAAACCCTAATTTTAAACCAAAACCCTAATTCTAACCCTATTTTTGCCCCAAAATCCCATTTTTAACTCAACCTTAATTCAAACCCTAAACTCTAATTTTAAACCAAAACCCTAATTTGGACCCAAGACCCAAATTTTAACCCCAAACCCAAATTCTAACCTTATTTTTGACCCAGAACCCTAATTTTGACCCGAAACCCTAATTTTACCCAAAAGCCTAATTCAAACCCTAAACCCCAATTTTGACCCAGAATGTTAATTTTGACCCAAAACCCTAAATTTTTACCCAAAACCTTAATTCTAACCTTATTTTTGACCCAAGAACCTATTTTTAACACAAATCCCTAATTCAAACCCTAATTTTGAAACTAAAACCTAAATTTGATCCAGAACCCTAATTTTGATCCGAAACCCTTGTTTTAACCCAAAACCCAAATTCAAACCCTAAACCCTAATTTTTCCCCAAAACCCTAATTTGGACCCAAAACCCAAATTTTGACCCAAAACCCTAATTTTAACCCAAAGGCCTAATTTTGACCCAAAGACCTAATTTAAACTCAAAACCCTATATCAAACCCCAAAGCCACAATTTTGACACAACCCTAATTTTAACCCAAAACCCTAATTCTAACCCTATTTGTGACCCAAAAACATATCCTTAACTCAAAACCCTAATTCAAACCCTAAACCCTAATTTGTACCAAAAACCCTAATTTTGACCCAAAACCTTAATTTTAACCTAGAGCCCTAATTTTGACCCAAAACCCTAATACAAACCCTATTTTTGACCCAAACCCCTATTTTAAACTCAAAACCCTATTTCAAACCCTAAACCCTAACTTTGACCATAAACCCAAAATTTGACCCAAAAAACTAATTTTGACTCGAAACCCTAATATTAACCCAGAAACCCTAATTCTAACCTTATTTTTGACGAAAAACCCTATTTTTAACCTAAAACCTTAATTCAAACCCTAAACCCTAATTTTGACCCAAAACCCAAGTTTTGGCCCAAAACCCAAGTTTTGGCCCAAAACCCTATTTTGACCCGTAACCCTAACTTTAACGCAAAACCCTACTTCTAACCCTATTTTTGAACCAAAACCCTATTTTAAACTCAAAACCCTATTTCAAACCCTCAACCCTAAATCTGACCCAGAACCCTAATTTTGACCCGAAACCCTAACTCTAACCTTATTTTTGACCCAAAACCCTATTTTTAACTCAAAACCTTAATTCAAACCATAAACCCTAATTTTAAGCCAAAACCCAAGTTTTGACCCAATACCCTAATTTTAACCCTATTTTGACCCAAAACCCTATTTTTAACTCAACACCCTATTTCAAACCCTAAACCATAATTTTGACCCTAAACCCTAATTTTTACCCAAAACCCTAATTCTATCCGTATTTCTGACCCAAAAACCTATTTTTAACTCAAAACCCTAATTCAAACCCTAAACCTTATGTTTGACCCAAAACCCTAATTTGAACCCAAAGCCCTAATTTTGACCTAAAACCCTAATTCTAACATTATTTTTTAGCCAAAACCCTATTTCAAACCCTAAACCCTAAATTTGACCCCGAACCCTAATTTTGACCCGAAACCCTAATTTTACCCAAAACCCTAATTCTAACCCTGAGCCCTAACCAAAAACTTATTTTTAACTCAAAACCCTTATTCAAACCCTAAACCCTAATTTGTACCAAAAACCCTAATTTTGACCCAAAACCCTAATTTTGACCCAGAGCCCTAGTTTTGACCCAAAACCCTAGTTTTAACCTAAAACCCAAATTCAAACCCTAAACCCCGAAAACCCTAATTTGGACCCAATACACTAATTTTAACCCAAAGCCCTAATTTTGACCAAAAACCCTAATTCTAACCATATTTTTTACCCAAAACCCTACTTAAAACTCAAAACCCTATTTCAAACCCTAAAACCTAATTTTGATCCGAAACCCTAAATTTGACCCAGAACCCTAATTTTGACCCGAAACCCTAATTTTAAACCAAAACCCTAATTTTAACCCAAAGCCCTAATTTTCACCAAAAGCCCTAATTTTCACCCAAAACCCTAATTCTAACCATATTCTTGACCCAAAATCCTATTTTTAACTCAAAACCATTATTCAAACCATAAACCCCAATTTTGACCCTAAACCCAAAATTTGACCCGAAACCCTAATTTTAACCCAAAACCCTAATTCTAACCCTATTTCTGACCCAAAAACCTATTTTTTACTCAAAACCCAAATTCAAACCCTAAACCCTATGTTTGACCCAAAACCCTAATTTTAACCCCAAAGCCCTAATTTTGACCTAAAACCCTAATTCTAACACTAATTTTGACCCAAAACCCTATTTTAAACTCAACCCTATTTCAAACCCTAAACCTTAATTTTGACCCTAAACCCTAAATTTGACCCCGAACCCCAATTTTGACCTGAAACCCTAATTTTACCCAAAATCCTAATTCTACCCTAAGCCCTAATTTTGACACAACCCTAATTTTAACCCAAAACCCTAATTCTAACCCTATTCTTGACCCAAAAGCATATCTTTAACTCAAAACCCTAATTCAAACCCTAAACCCTAATTTGTACCAAAACCCCTAATTTTTACCCAAAACCATAATTGTAACCCAGAGACCTAATTTTGACCCAAAACCCTAATACTAACCCTATTTTTGACTCAAAACCCTATTTTAAACTCAAAACCCTATTTCAAACCCTAAACCCTAACTTTGACCATAAACCCAAAATTTGACCCAAAAAACTAATTTTGACACGAAACCCTAATATTAACCCAGAAACCCTAATTATAACCTTATTTTTAACAAAAAACCCTATTTTTAACCCAAAACCTTAATTCAAACCCAAAACCCTAATTTTGACCCAAAACCCAAATTTGGACCCAAAACCCAAGTTTTGACCCAAAACCCTATTTTGACTCGTAACTCTAACTTTAACACAAAACCCTAATTCTAACCCTATTTTTGACCCAAAACCATATTTTAAACTCAAAACCCTATTTCAAAACCTCAACCCTAAACCTGACCCAGAACCCTAATTTTGACCCGAAACCCTAATTCTAACCTTATTTTTGACACAAAACCCCATTTTTAACTAAAAACCTTAATTCAAACCCTAAACCCTAATTTTGACCCAAAACCCAAGTGTTGCCCCAATACCCTAATTCTAACCCTATTTTGACCCAAAACCCTATTTTTAACTCAAAACCCTAATTCAAACCCTAAACCCTAATTTTGACCCTAAACCCAAAATTTGACCCGAATCCCTAATTTTTACCCAAAACCCTAATTCTATCCCTAATTCTGACCCAAAAACCTATTTTAAAATCAAAACCCTAATTCAAACCCTAAACCCTATGTTTGACCCAAAACCCTAATTTAAACCCAAAGCCCTAATTTTGACCTAAAACCCTAATCTAACATTATTTTTGACCCAAAACCCTATTTCAAACCCAAAACCCTAAATTTGACCCCGAACCCTAATTTTGACCCGAAACCCTAATTTTACCCAAAACCCTAATTCTAACCCAAATTCTAACCCTGAGCCCTAATTTTGACCAAGAACCTTAATTTTAACCCAAAACCCGAATTTTAACCCTATTTTTGAACCAAAAACCTATTTTTAACTCAAAACCCTTATTCAAACCCTAAACCCTAATTTGTACCAAAAACCCTAATTTTGACTCAAAACCCTAATTTTAATCCAGAGCCCTAGTTTTGACCCAAAACCCTAGTTTTAACCCCAAACCAAAATTCAAACCCTAAACCCAGAAAACCCTAATTTGGACCCAAAACCTAAATTTTGACCCAATACACTAATTTTAACCGAAAGCCCTTATTTTGACACAAAACCCTAATTCTAACCGTATTTTTGACCCAAAACCCTATTTAAAACTCTATTTCAAACCCTAAACCCAAATTTTGATCCGGAACCCTAAATTTGCCCCAGAACCCTAATTTTGCCCCGAAACCCTAATTTTAACCCAAACCCCTAATTATAACCCAAAGCCCTAATTTTGACCCAAAACCCTAATTCTAACCATATTCTTAACCCAAAATTCTATTTTTAACTCAAAACCCTTATTCAAACCATAAACCCTAATTTTGACCATAAACCCAAAATTTGACTCGAAACCCTAATTTTAACCCAAAACCCTAATTCTAACCCTATTTCTGACCCAAAAACCTATTTTTTACTCAAAACCGAAATTCAAACCCTAAACCCTATGTTTGACCCAAAACCCTAATTTTAACCCCAAGGCCCTAATTTTGACCTAAAACCCTAATTCTAACACTATTTTTGAACCAAAACCCTATTTTAAACTCAAAACCCTATTTCAAACCCTAAACCCTAATTTTGACTCTAAACCCTAAATTTGACCCCGAACCCCAATTTTGACCCGAAACCCTAATTTTACCCAAAATCCTAATTCTACCGTAAGCCCTAATTTTGACACAACCCTAATTTTAACCCAAACCCCTAATTTTAACCCTATTTTTGACCCATAAACATATCTTTAACTCAAAACCCTAATTCAAACCCTAAACCCTAATTTGTACCAAAAACCGTAATTTTGTCCCAAAACCTTAATTTTAACCCAGAGCCCTAATTTTGACCCAAAACACTAATACTAACCCTATTTTTGACCCAAAACCCTATTTTAAACTCAAAACCCTATTTCAAACCCTAAACCCTAACTTTGACCATAAACCCAAAATTTGACCCAAAAAACTAATTTTGACTCGAAACCCTAATATTAACCCAGAAACCCTACTTCTAACCCTATTTTTGACGAAAAACACTATTTTTAACCCAAAACCTTAATTCAAACCCTAAACCCTAATTTTGACCCAAAACCCAAATTTGGACCCAAAACCCAAGTTTTGAACCAAAACCCTATTTTGACACGTAACCCTAATTTTAACGCAAAACCCTAATTCTAACCCTATTTTTGACCAAAAACCCTATTTTAAACTCAACCCTATTTCAAACCCTCAACCCTAAATACGACACAACCCTAATTTTGACCCGAAACCCTAATTTTAAACCAAAACCCTAATTCTAACCCTATTTTTGACCCAAAACCCTATTTTTAAATCAAAACCCTTATTCAAACCCTAAACTATGATTTTGAGCCAAAACCCTAATTTGGACCCAATACCCAAATTTTAACCCAAAACCCTAATTCTAACCATATTTTTGACCCGAAACACTATTTTAAACTCAAAACCCTAATTCAAACCCTAATTTTGATCCTAAACTCTAAATTTGACCCAGAACCCTAAATTTTCCCAAAACCCTAATTTTAACTCAAAACCCTAATTTTAACCCAAAACCCTAATTCTAAACCTTTTTTTGACCAAAACCCTATTTTAAACTCAACCTAATTCTAACCCTAAACCCTAATTTGGACCCTAAAATTGACCCAGAACCCTAATTTTGACCCGAAACCCTAATTTTACACAAAAGCCTAATTCTAACCGAAATTCAAACCCTAAACCCTAATTTTGACCCGGAATCCTAATTTTGACCCGAAACCCTAATTTTGACCCAAAACCCTAATTCTAACCCTATTTTTAACTCAAAACCCTAATTCAAACCCTAAACCCTAATTTTGACCATAAACCCAAAAATTGATCCGAAACCCTAATTATAATCCAATTTCTGACCCAAAAACCTATTTTTAACTCAAAACCTTAATTCAAACCCTAAACCCAAGTTTTGACCCAAAACCCTAATTCTAACCCTATTTTGACCAAAAACCTTATTTTTAACTCAACCCTAATTCAAACCCTAAACCCTAATTTTGACCCTAAACCCAAAATTTGACCGGAAACCCTAATTTAAACCCTATTTTTGACCAAAAACCCTATTTCAAACCCTAAACCCTAAATTTGACCCAAAACCCTATTTTTAACTCAAAACCCTAATTCAAACCTTGACCCAAAACCCTAATTTAACACCAAATCGCTAATTTTGACACAAAACCCTCTTTTAAACTCAAAACCCTAATTCAAACCCTAAACCCTAATTTTGATCCTTAACACTAATTTTAACCCAAAACCCTAATTGTAACCCAAAGCCCTAATTTTGACCCAGAACCCTAATTTTGACCCGAAACCTTAATTTTAAACCAAAACCCTAATTCTAACCCTATTTTTGACCCAAAACCCTATTTTAAACTCAAAACCTTAATTCAAACCCTAAACTCTAAATTTGAGCCAAAACCCTAATTTGGACCCAATACCCAAATTTTAACCCCAAACCCTAATTCTAACCTTATTTTTGACCCAAAACCCTATTTTAAACTCAAAACCCTAATTCAAACCCTAAACCCTAATTTTGATCCGAAACCCTAAATTTGGCCCAGAACCCTAATTTTTGCCAAAACCATAATTTTAACTCAAAACCCTAATTTTGATCGTAAGCACTAATTCTAACCCTATTTTTTACCCAAAACCCTATTTTAAACTCAAAACCTAATTCAAACCCTAAACCCTAATTTGACCCAAAATCCTAATTTTGACCCGAAACCCTAATTTTACCCAAAAGACTAGTTCTAACCCTAATTCAAACCCTAAACCCTAATTTTGACCCACAACCCTAATTTTGACCCGAAACACTTATTTTAAACCAAAACCCTAATTTTAACCCAAAACCCTAATTCTGACCCAAAACCCTTATTCAAACCCTACACCCTATGTTTGACCCAAAACCCTAATTTTAACCCAAAGCCCTACTTTTGAGCTAAAACCATAATTCTAACCCTATTTTTGACGTAAAACCCTATTTCTAACCCTAAACCCTAACTTTGATGCTAAACCTTAAATTTGACCCCGAACCCTAATTTTGACCCGAAACCCTAATTTTACCCAAAACCCTAATTCTAACCAAAATTCTAACCCTAAGCCCTAATTTTGTCCCGGAACCCTAATTCTAACCCTATTTTTGACCCAAAAACCTATTTTTCATTCAAAACCCTAATTCAAACCCTAAACCCTAATTTGTACCAAAAACCCTAATTTTGGCCCAAAACCCTAATTTTAACCAAGAGCCCTAATTTTGACCCCAAACCCAAATTCTAACTTTATTTTTGACCCAAAACCCTATTTTTAACTCAAAACCTTAATTCAAACCCTAAACCCTGATTTTGACCCAAAACCAAAATTTGGACCCAAAACCCAAGTTATGACCCAAAACCTTAATTCTAACCATATTTTGACCCGAAACCCTATTTTTAACTCAAAACCCTAATTCAAACCCTAAACCCTAATTTTGACCCTAAACCCAAAATTTGACCCAAAAACCTAATTTTGACCCATAACCCTACTTTTAACGCCAAACCCTAATTCTAACCCTATTTTTGACACAAAACCCTATTTTAAACTCAAAACCTTATTTAAAACCCTAAATCCTAAATCTGACCCTGAACCCTAATTTTGACCCGAAACCCTATTTTTGACCCAAAACCCTATTTTTAACTCAAAACCTTAATTCAAACCCTAAACTCTAATTTTGACCCAAATCCCTAATTTGGACCCAATACCCAAATTTTAACCCCCAAACCCTATTTTAAACTCAAAACCCTAATTCAAACCCTAAGCCCTAATTTTAATCCGAAACCCTAAATTTGACCCAGAACCCTAATTTTTCCCAAAACCCTAATTTTAACTCAATACCCTAATTCAAACCCTAAACACTAATTTTGATCCTAAACCTTAAATTTGACCCAGAACCCTTATTTTTCCCAAAACCCTATTTGAAACTCAACCTAATTCAAACCCTAAACCCTAATTTGGACCCTAAATTTGACCCAGAACCGTAATTTTGACCCGAAACCCTAATTTTACCCAAAAGCATAATTCTAACCCTAATTCAAACCCTAAACCCTAATTTTGACCCAGAGCCCTATTTTTAACACACAGCCCTAATTTAAACCTTATTTTTGACCCAAAACCCTATTTTTAACACAAAGCCCTAATTTTGATACCAAACTCTAAATTTGACTCAGAACCCTAATTTTGATCTGAAACCCTAGTTTTAACCCTAAACCCAAATTCAAACCCTAAACCCTAATTTGGACACAACCCAAATTTTGACCCAAATCCCTAATTTTAACCCAAAGCCCTAATTTTGACCCAAAACTAATTCTAACCCTATTTTTGACCCAAAATCTTATTTTTAACTCAAACCCTAATTCAAACCCTAAACCCAAATTTTGACCCTAAACCCAAAATTTGACCCGAAACCCTAATTTCAACCCAAATCCCTAATTTTACCCAAAATCCTAATTCTAACCCTAAGCCCTAATTTTGACACAGAACCCTAATTTTAACCCAAAACCCTAATTCTAACCCTATTTTGACCCAAAAATATATCTTTAACTCAAAACCCTAATTCAAACCCTAAACCCTAATTTGTACCAAAAACCCTATTTTTACCCAAAACCCTATTTTAAACTCCAAACCCTATTTCAAACCCTATACCCTAACTTTGACTATTCCCAAAATTTGACCCAAAAACCTAATTTTGACTCGAAAACCTAATTTTAACCCAAAACCCTAATTCTAACCTTATTTTTGACCCAAAACCCTATTTTTAACTCAAAACCTTAATTCAAAACCTAAACCCTAATTTTTACCCAAAACCCAAATTTGCACCCAAAACCCAAATTTTGACCCCCAAACCATAATTCTAACCCTATTTTGACCCAAAACCCTATTTCAAACTCAAAACCCTAAACCCTAATTTTGATCCTAAAGCTTAAATTTCGCCCAGAACCCTAATTTTTCCTAAACCCCTAATTTTAACCTAAAACCCTAATTCTAACCCTATTTTTGACCCAAAACCCTATTTTAAACCCAAAACCTAATTCAAACCCTAAACCCTAATTTGGACCCTAAACCCTAAATTTGACCCAGAACCCTAATTTTACCCAAAAGCCTAATTCTAACCCTAATTTAAACCCTAAACCCTAATTTTGACCTAGATCCCTAATTTTGACCCGAAACCCTAAATTTTAACCCAAAACCCTAATTTTGACCCAAACCCCTATTTTAAACTCAAAACCCTAATTCAAACCATAAACCCTAATTTTGATCCTAAACACTAATTTTAACCCAAAACCCTATTTGTAACCCAAAGCCCTAATTTTGACCCAAAACCCTAATTCTAACCCTATTTTTGACCCAAAACCCTATTTTAAACTCAAAACCTTATTTCAAACCCTAAACCCTAATTTTGAGCCAAAACCCTAATTTGGACCCAATACCCAAATTTTAACCCCAAACCCTAATTCTAACCTTATTTTTGACCCAAAACTCTATTTTTAACCCAAAACCTTAATTCAAACCCACAACCCTAATTTTGACCCAAAACCCAAATTTGGACCCAAAACCCAAGTTTTGACGCAAAACCCTAATTCTAACCCAATTTTGACCCAAAGCCCTCTTTTTAACTCAAAACCCTAATTCAAACCCTAAACCCTAATTTTGACCCTAAACTCAAAATTTGACTCAAAAACCTAATTATAACCTGTAACCCTTATTTTAACGCAAAACCCTAATTCTAACCCTATTTTTGACCCAATTTTAACTCAAAACCTTAATTCAAACCCTAAACTCTAATTTGGACCCAAAACCCTAATTTGGACCCAATACCCAAATTTTAACCCCAAACCCTAATTCAAACCTTATTTTTGACCCAAAACCCTATTTTAAACTCAAAACCCTAATTCAAACCCTAATTTTGATCCTAAACCCTAAATTTGACCCCAGAACCCTTATTTTAACCCAAAACCCTAATTCTAACCCTATTTTTGACCAAAAACCCAATTTTAAACTCAAAACCTAATTCAAACCCTAAACCCTAATTTGGACCCTAAACCATAAATTTGACCCAGAACCCTAATTTTGACCCGAAACCCTAATTTTAACAAAAAGCCTAATTCTAACCCTAATTCAAACCCTAAATCCTAATTTTGACCCAGAACCCTAATTTTTACGCGAAACCCTAAATTTTAACCCAAAACTCTAATTTTAACCCTATTTTGACCCAAACCCTATTTTAAACTCAAAACACTAATTCAAACCCTAAACCCTAATTTTGACACTAAGCCCTAATTTTGACCCAAAACCCTATTTCAAACTCAAAACCCTATTTCAAACTCAAAATCCTATTTCGAACCCTAAACCCTATTTGACCAAAAACCCTATTTTTAACTCAAAACCCTAATTCAAACCTTGACCCAAAACCCTAATTTAACGCCAAATCCCTAATTTTGACACAAAACCCTATTTTAAACTCAACCCTAATTCAAACCCTAAACCCTATTTTGATCCTAAACACTAATTTAAACCCTAAACCCTAAATTTGACCCAGAACCATAATTTTAACCCAAAACCCTAATTCTAACCCTATTTTTGACCCAAAAACCTATTTTTAACAGAAAACCCTAATTCAAACCCTAAACCCTAATTCGTACCAAAAACCCTAATTTTGACCCAAAACCCTAATTTTAACCCAGAACCCTAATTTTGACCCAAAACCCTAATTCTAACCTAATTTTTTACAAAAAACCCTATTTTTAACTCAACACCTTAATTCAAACCCTAAACCCAAATTTGGACCCAAAACCCTAATTCTAACCCTATATTGACCCAAAACCCTATTTTTAACTCAAATACCTAAATTTGACCCTAAACCGAAAATTTGACCCTAAACCCTAATTTTGACCCAGAACCCCAATTTTGACCCGAAACCCTTATTTTAAACCAAAACCCTAATTTTAACCCAAAGCCCTAATTTTGACCCAAAACCCTAATTCTAACCATATTTTTGCCCCAAAATCCTATTTGTAACTCAAAACCCTATTTCAAACCCAAAACCCAAAATTTGAACCGAAACCCTAATTTTTACCCAAAACCCTAATTCTAACCCTATTTCTGACCCAAAAACCTATTTTTAACTCAAAACACTATTTCAAATCCTAGACCCTATGTTTGACCCAATACCCTAATTTTAACCCAAAGCCCTAATTTTGACATAAAACCCTAATTCTAACCCTATTTTAACCCTAAACCCTAAATTTGGCCCCGAACCCTAATTTTGGCCCGAATCCCAAATTATACCCAAAACCCAAATTCTAACCCAAATTCTAACCCTAAGCCCTAATTTTGACCCAGAACCCTAATTTTAACCCAAAACCCTAATTCTAACCCTATTTTTGACCCAAAAACCTATTTTTAACTCAAAACCCTAATTCAAACCCTAAACCCTAATTTGTTCCAAAAACCCTAATTTTGACCCAAAACCCTAATTTGGACCCAATACACAAATTTTAACCCCAAACCCAAATTCTAACCTTATTTTTGACCCAAAACCTAAATTCTTACCCTATTTTTAACTCAAAACCCTAATTCAAATCCTAAACCCTAATTTTGACCCTAAACCCTAATTTTAAACCAAAACCCTAATTCTAATCCTATTTTTGACCCAAAACCCTATTTTTAACTCAAAACCCTATTTCCAACCCTAAACCCTAATTTTGTCCCAAAACCCTAATTTGGACCCAATACCAAATTTTAATCCAAAACACTAATTCTAACCTTATTTTTGACCGTAAACCCTATTTTAAACTCAAAACCCTAATTCAAACACTAAACCCTAATTTTGATCCGAAACTCTAAATTTGACCCAGAACCCTAATATTTCCCAAAACCGTAACTCAATACCCAAATTCAAACCCTAAACCCTAATTTTGATCCTAAACCTTAAATTTGACCCAGAACCCTAATTTTAACCCAATACCCTAATTCTAACCCTATTTTAGACACAAAACCCTATTTGAAACTCAACCTAACTCAAACCCTAAACCCTAATTTGGACCCTAAATTTGGCCCATAACCGTAATTTTGACCCGAAACACTAATTTTACCCAAAAGCATAATTCTAACCCTAATTCAAACCCTAAACCCTAATTTTGACCCAGAACCCTAATTTTGACCCGAAACCCTAAATTTTAACCCAAAACCCTAATTCTAACCTTATTTTTGACCCAAAACCCTATTTTTAACACAAAGCCCTAATTCAAACCCTAATTTTGATACTAAACTCTAAATTTGACCCAGAACCCTAATTTTGATCAAACCCTAGTTTTAACCCAAACCCAAATTCAAACCTAAACCTAATTTGGACCAACAACCCAAATTTTGACACAAACCCCTAATTTTAACCCAAAGCCCTAATTTTGACCCAAAACCCTAATTCTAACCTTATTTTTGACCCAAAACCATATTTTTAACACAAAGCCCCAATTCAAACCCTAATTTTGATCTGAAACCCTAAATTTGACCCAGAACCCTAATTTTGACCCGAAACCCTAATTTTAAACCAAAACTCTAATTTTAACCCAAATCCGTAATTTTAACCCAAAGCCCTAATTTTGACCCAAATCCCTAATTCTAACCCTATTTTTGACCCAAAAACCTAATTTTGACCCTAAACCCAAAATTTGACCCGAAACTCTAATTTTAACCAAAAACCCTAATTCTAACCCTATTTCTGACCCAAAATCCTATTTTTAACTCAAAACCCTAATTCAAACCCTAAACCCTATTATTGACACAAAACCCTAGTTTTAACCCAAAGCCCTAATTTTGACCTAAAACCCTAATTCTAACATTATTTTTGGCCCAAAACGCTATTTTAAACTCAAAACCCTATTACAAACCGTAAACCCTAATTTTGACCCTAAACCCTAAATTTGACCACGAAACCCTAATTTTACCCAAAATCCTAATTCTAACCCAAATTCTAACCCTAAGCCCTAATTTTGACACAACCCTAATTTAACCCTATTTTGACCCAAAACCCTATTTTAAACTCAAAACCTAATTTGGACCCTAAACCCAAAATTTGACCCAAGAACCCTAATTTTGACCCGAAACCATAATTTTACCCAAAAGCCTAATTCTAACCCAAATTCAAACCCTAAACCCTAATTTTGATCCTAAACCTTAAATTTGACCCGACACCCTAATTTTAACCCAAAACCCTAATTCTAACCATATTTTTTACCCAAAACCCTATTTTAAACTCAAAACCTAATACAAACCCTAAACCCTAATTTGGACCCTATATTTGACATAGAACCGTAATTTTGATCCGAAACCCTAATTTTACCCAAAAGCCTAATTCTAACCCAGAACCCTAATTTTGACCCGAAACCCAAAATTTACGCAAAACCCTAATTGTAACCCAAATTCTAACCCTAGGCCCTAATTTTGACCCAGAACCCTAATTTTAACCCAAAACCCTAATTCTAACCCTATTTTTGACCCAAAAACCTATTTTTAACCAAAAACCCTAATTCAAACCCTAAACCCTAATTTGTACCAAAAGCACTAATTTTGACCCAATACCCAAATTTTAACCCCAAACCCAAATTCTAACCTTATTTTTGACCCAAAACCTAAATTCTAACCCTATTTTGACCCAAAACCCTATTTTTAACTCAAAACCCAAATTCAAACCCTAAACCCTAATTTTGACCCTAAACCCTAATTTTAACGCGAAACCCTAATTCGAAACCAAAACCCTAATTCTAACCCTATTTTTGACCCGAAACCCTATTTTTAACTCAAAACCCTACTTCAAACCCTAAACCCTAATTTTGACCCAAAACCCTAATTTGGACCCAATACCCAAATTTTAACCCAAAACCCTAATTGTAACCTTATTTTTGACCCTAAACCCTATTTTAAACTCAAAACCCTAATTCAAACACTAAACCCTAATTTTGATCCGAAACCCTAAATTTGACCCAGAACCCTAATTTTCCCAAAACCCTAACTGAATACCCTAATTCAAACCCTAAACCCTAATTTTGATCCTAAACCTTAAATTTGACCCAGAACCCTAATTTTAAACCAAAACCCTAATTCTAACCCTATTTTAGACCCAAAACCCTATTTGAAACTCAACCTAATTCAAACCCTAAACCCTAATTTGGACCCTAAATTTGACCCCGAACCCCAATTTTGACCCGAAACCCTAATTTTATCCAAAATCCTAATTCTACCCTAAGCCCTAATTTTGACACAACCCTAATTTTTACCCAAACCCCTAATTCTAACCCTATTTTTGACCCAAAAACATATCTTTAACTCAAAATCCTAATTCAAACCCTAAACCCTAATTTGTACCAAAAACCCTAATTTTGTCCCAAAACCTTAATTTTAACCCAGAGCCCTAATTTTGACCCAAAACACTAATACTAACCCTATTTTTGACCCAAAACCCTATTTTAAACTCAAAACCCTATTTCAAACCCGAAACCCTAACTTTGACCATAAACCCAAAATTTGACCCAAAAAACTAATTTTGACTCGAAACCCTAATATTAACCCAGAAACCCTAATCCTAACCCTATTTTTGACGAAAAACCCTATTTTTAACCCAAAACTTTAATTCAAACCCTAAACCCTAATTTTGACCCAAAACCCAAATTTAGACCCAAAACCCAAGTTTTGACCCAAAACCCTATTTTGACCTGTAACCCTAATTTTAACGCAAAACCCTAATTCTAACCCTATTTTTGACCAAAAACCCTATTTTAAACTCAAAACCCTTTTTCTAACCCTCAACCCTAAATATGACATAGAACCCTAATTTTGACCCGAAACCCTAATTTTAAACCAAAACCCTAATTCTAACCATATTTTGACCCAAAACCCTATTTTTAACTCAAAACCTTTATTCAAACCCTAAACTATGATTTTGAGCCAAAACCCTAATTTGGACCCAATACCCAAATTTTAACCCAAAACCCTAATTCTAACCATATTTTTGACCCAAAACACTATTTTAAACTCAAAACCCTAATTTTGATCCTAAACCCTAAATTTGACCCAGAACCCTAAATTTTCCCAAAACCCTAATTTTAACTCAAAACCCTAATTTTAACCCAAAACCCTAATTCTAAACCTTTTTTTGACCAAAACCCTGTTTTAAACTCAAAATCTAATTCTAACCCTAAACCCTAATTTGGACCCTAAAATTGACCCAGAACCCTAATTTTGACCCGAAACCCTAATTTTACCCAAAAGCCTAATTCTAACCGTAATTCAAACCCTAAACCCTAATTTTGACCCGGAATCCTAATTTTGACCCGAAACCCTAATTTTAACCCAAAACCCTAATTTTAACCCAAATCCTAATTTTGACCCAAAACCCTAATTCTAACCCTATTTTTAACTCAAAACCCTAATTCAAACCCTAAACCCTAATTTTGACCATAAACCCAAAAATTGATCCGAAACCCTAATTATAATCCAGTTTCTGACCCAAAAACCTATTTTTAACTCAAAACCTTAATTCAAACCCTAAACCCAAATTTGGACCCAAAACCCAAGTTTTGACCCAAAACCCTAATTCTAACCCTATTTTGACCAAAAACCTTATTTTTAACTCAAAACCCTAATTCAAACCCTAAACCCTAATTTTGACCCTAAACCCAAAATTTGACCCTATTTTTGACCAAAAACCCTATTTCAAACCCTAAACCCTAAATTTGACCCCGAACCCTAATTTTGAAACGAAACCCTAATTTTAACCCTATTTTTGACCCAAAACCCTATTTCAAACCCTAAAGCCTAATTTTGACCCAAACCCTAATTTTGACCCCGAACCCTAATTTTGACCCGAAACCCTAATTTTACCCAAAATCTAACCCTAAGCCCTAATTTTGACACAACCCTAATTTTAACCCAAAACCCTAATAGTAACCCTATTTTTGACCCAAAACCCTATTTTAAACTCAAAACCCTATTTCAAACCCTAAACCCTAACTTTAACCATAAAACCAAAATTTGACCCAAAAACCTAATTTTCACTCGAAACCCTAATTTTAACCCAAAACCCTATTTTTAACTCAAAACCTTAATTCAAACCCTAAACCCTAATTTTGACCCAAAACCCAATTTTGGACCCAAAACCAATGTTTTGACCCAAAACCCTATTTTAAACTCAAAACCCTATTTTGACCCAAAACCCATATTTTGATCCTAAACCTTAAAATTGACCCAAAACCCTAATTCCCAAAACCCTAATTTTGACCCTAAACCCTAAACCCTAAATTAGACCCAGAACCCTATTTTTGACCCGAAACCCTAATTTTACCAAAATGCCTAATTCTAACCCTAAATCAAACCATAAATCCTAATTTTGACCCAGAACCCTAAATTTTACCCGAAACCCTAAATTTTAACCCAAAACCCTAATTTTAACACTATTTTGACCCAAAACCCTATTTTTAACTCAAAACCGTAATTCAAACCTTGACCCAAAACCCTAATTTAGCACCAAATCGCTAATTTGGACACAAAACCCTATTTTAAACTCAAAACCCTAATTCAAACCCTAAACCCTAATTTTGATCCTTAACACTAATTTTAACCCAAAACCCTAATTGTAACCCAAAGCCCTAATTTTGACCCAGAACCCTAATTTTGACACGAAACCTTAATTTTAAACCAAAACCCTAATTCTAACCCTATTTTTGACCCAAAACCCTATTTTAAACTCAAAACCTTAATTCAAACCCTAAACTCTAAATTTGAGCCAAAACCCTAATTTGGACCCAATACCCAAATTTTAACCCAAAACCCTAATTCTAACCTTATTTTTGACCCTAAACCCTATTTTAAACTCAAAACCCTAATTCAAACGCTAAACCCTAATTTTGATCCGAAACCCTAAATTTGACCCATAACCCTAATTTTTCCCAAAACCCTATTTTTAACTCAAAACCCTAATTTTGATCTAAACACTAATTCTAACCCTATTTTTGACCCAAAACCCTATTTTAAACTCAAAACCTAATTCAAACCCTAAACCCTAATTTGATCCAAAATCCTAATTTTGACCCGAAACCCTAATTTTACCTAAAAGACTAGTTCTAACCCTAATTCAAACCCTAAACCCTAATTTTGACCCAGAACCCTAATTTTGACCCGAAACCCATATTTTAAACCAAAACCCTAATTTTAACCCAAAACCCTAATTCTGACCCAAAACCCTTATTCAAACCCTACACCCTATGTTTGACCCAAAACCCTAATTTTAACCCAAACCCCTACTTTTGAGCTAAAACACTAATTCTAACCCTATTTTTGACGTAAAACCCAATTTCTAACCCTAAACCCAAACTTTTACGCTAAACCTTAAATTTGACCCCGAACCCTAATTTTGACCCGAAACCCTAATTTTACCCAAAACCCTAATTCTAACCCAAATTCTAACCCTAAGCCCTAATTTTGTCCCGGAACCCTAATTCTAACCCTATTTTTGACCCAAAAACCTATTTTTCATTCAAAACCCTAATTCAAACCCTAAACCCTAATTTGTACCAAAAACCCTAATTTTGGCCCAAAACCCTAATTTTAACCAAGAGCCCTAATTTTGACCCCAAACCCAAATTCTAACTTTATTTTTGACCCAAAACCCTATTTTTAACTCAAAACCTTAATTCAAACCCTAAACCCTGATTTTGACCCAAAACCAAAATTTGGACCCAAAACCCAAGTTATGACCCAAAACCTTAATTCTAACCATATTTTGACCCGAAACCCTATTTTTAACTCAAAACCCTAATTCAAACCCTAAACCCTAATTTTGACCCTAAACCCAAAATTTGACCTAAAAACCTAATTTTGACCCGTAACCCTACTTTTAACGCCAAACCCTAATTCTAACCCTATTTTTGACCCAAAACCCTATTTTAAACTCAAAACCTTATTTAAAACCCTAAATCCTAAATCTGACCCTGAACCCTAATTTTGACCCGAAACCCTATTTTTAACTCAAAACCTTAATTCAAACCCTAAACTCTAATTTTGACCCAAAACCCTAATTTGGACCCAATGCCCAAATTTTAACCCCCAAACCCTATTTTAAACTCAAAACCCTAATTCAAACCCTAAGCCCTAATTTTAATCCGAAACCCTAAATTTGACCCAGAACCCTAATTTTTCCCAAAACCCTAATTTTAACTCAATACCCTAATTCAAACCCTAAACACTAATTTTGATCCTAAACCTTAAATTTGACCCAGAACCCTTATTTTTCCCAAAACCCTATTTGAAACTCAACCTAATTCAAACCCTAAACCCTAATTTGGACCCTAAATTTGACCTAGAACCGTAATTTTGACCCGAAACCCTAATTTTACCCAAAAGCATAATTCTAACCCTAATTCAAACCCTAAACCCTATTTTTGACCCAGAGCCTTATTTTTAACACAGCCGTAATTCAAACCTTATTTTTGACCAAAAACCCTATTTTTAACACAAAGCCCTAATTTTGATACTAAACTCTAAATTTAACCCAGAACCCTAATTTTGATCCGAATCCCTAGTTTTAACCCTAAACCCAAATTCAAACCCTAATTTGGACACAAAACCCAAATTTTGACCCAAATCCCTAATTTTAACCCAAAGCCCTAATTTTGACCCAAAACCCTAATTCTAACCCTATTTTTGACCCAAAATCCTATTTTTAGCTCAAACCCTAATTCAAACCCTAAACCCTAATTTTGACCCTAAACCCAAAATTTGACCCGAAACCCTAATTTCAACCCAAAACCCTAATTTTACCCAAAATCCTAATTCTAACCCAAATTCTAACCCTAAGCCCTAATTTTGACACAACCCTAATTTTAACCCAAAACCATAATTCTAACCCTATTTTGACCCAAAACCCTATTTTTAACTCAAAACCTTAATTCAAAACCTAAACCCTAATTTTGACCCCAAACCCAAATTTGCACCCCAAACCCAAATTTTGACCCCAAACCCAAATTCTAACCCTATTTTGACCCAAAACCCTATTTTAAACTCAGAACCCTAAACCCTAATTTTGATCCTAAAGCTTAAATTTCGCCCAGAACCCTAATTTTTCCCAAAACCCTAATTTTAACCTAAAACCCTAATTCTAACCCTATTTTTGACCCAAAACACTATTTTAAACCCAAAACCTAATTCAAACCCTAAACCCTAATTTGGGCCCTAAACCCTAAATTTCACCCAGAACCCTAATTTTGTTCCGAAACCCTAATTTTACCCAAGAGCCTAATTCTAACCCTAATTTAAACCCTAAACCCTAATTTTGACCTAGAACCCTAATTTTGACCCGAAACCCTAAATTTTAACCCAAAACCCTAATTTTAACCCTAATTTTGACCAAAACCCCTATTTTAAACTCAAAACCCTAATTCAAACCCTAAACCCTAATTTTGATCCTAAACAGTAATTTTAACCCAAAACCCTATTTGTAACCCAAAGCCCTAATTTTGACCCAAAACCCTAATTCTAACCCAATTTTGACCCAAAACCCTCTTTTTAACTCAAAACCCTAATTCAAACCCTAAACTCTAATTTTGAGCCAAAACCCTAATTTGGACCCAATACCCAAATTTTAACCCCAAACCCTAATTCTAACCTTATTTTTGACCCAAAACCCTATTTTTAACTCAAAACCTTAATTCAAACCCACAACCCTAATTTTGACCCAAAACCCAAATTTGGACCCAAAACCCAAGTTTTGACCCAAAACCCTATTTCTAACCCAATTTTGACCCAAAAACCTCTTTTTAACTCAAAACCCTAATTCAAACCCTAAACTCTAATTTTGAGCCAAAACCCTAATTTGGACCCAATACCCAAATTTTAACCCCAAACCCTAATTCTAACCTTATTTTTGACCGAAAACCCTATTTTTAACTCAAAACCTTAATTCAAACCCACAACCCTAATTTTGACCCAAAACCCAAATTTGGACCCAAAACCCAAGTTTTGACCCAAAACCCTAATTCTAACCCAATTTTGACCCAAAACCCTCTTTTTAACTCAAAACCCTAATTCAAACCCTAAACCCTAATTTTGACCCTAAACGCAAAATTTGACTCAAAAACCTAATTATTGCCTATAACCCTTATTTTAACGCAAAACCCTAATTCTAAACCTATTTTTGACCCAAAACCATATTTTAAACTCAAAAACCTATTGCAAACCCTAAACCCTAAATCTGACCCAGAACCCAAATTTTCACCCGAAACCCCAATTTTAAAACAAAACCCTAATTCTAACCCTATTTTTTACCCAATTTTAACTCAAAACCTTAATTCAAACCCTAAACTCTAATTTGGACCCAAAACCCTAATTTGGACCCAATACCCAAATTTTAACCCCAAACCCTAATTCAAACCTTATTTTTGACCCAAAACCCTATTTTAAACTCAAAAGCCTAATTCAAACCCTAATTTTGATCCTAAACCCTTAATTTGACCCCAGAACCCTTATTTTAACCCAAAACCCTAATTCTAACCCTATTTTTGACCAAAAATCCAATTTTAAACTCGAAACCTAATTCAAACCCTAAACCCAAATTTGGACCCTAAACCCTAAATTTGACCCAGAACCCTAATTTTTACCCGAAACCCTAATTTAACAAAAAGCCTAATTCTAACCCTAATTCAAACCCTAAATCCTAATTTTGACCCAGAACCCCAATTTTTACGCGAAACCCTAAATTTTAATCCAAAACTCTAATTTTAACCCTATTTTGACCCAAACCCTATTTTAAACTCAAAACCCTAATTCAAACCCTAAACCCTAATTTTGATCCTAAACACTAATTTTAACCCAAAACCCTATTTGTAACCCAAAGCCCTAATTTTGACCCAAAACCCTATTTCAAACTCAAAACCCTATTTCGAACCCTAAACCCTAAATCTGACCCAAAACCCTAATTTTAACATTATTTTTGACCCAAAACCCTATTTTTAACTCAAAACCCTAATTCAAACCTTGACCCAAAACCCTAATTTAACACCAAATCCCTAATTTTGACACAAAACCCTATTTTAAACTCAACCCTAATTCGAACCCTAAACCCTATTTTGAGCCTAAACATTAATTTTAACCCAAAACCCTAATTTTAACCCTAAACCCTAAATTTGACCCATAACCCTAATTTTAACCTAAAACCCTAATTCTAACCCTATTTTTGACCCAAAAACCTATTTTTAACAGAAAACCCTAATTCAAACCCTAAACCCTAATTCGTACCAAAAACCCTAATTTTGACCCAAAACCCTAATTTTAACCCAGAACCCTAATTTTGACCCAAAACCCTAATTCTAGCCTAATTTTTGACCCAAAACCCTATTTTTAACTCAAAACCTTAATTCAAACCCTAAACCCAAATTTGGACCCAAAACCCTAATTCTAACCCTATATTGACCCAAAACCCTATTTTTAACTCAAAAACCTAAATTTGACCCTAAACCGAAAATTTGACCCTAAACCCTAATTTTGACCAAGAACCCAAATTTTGACCCGAAACCCTTATTTTAAACCAAAACCCTAATTTTAACCCAAAGCCCTAATTTTTACCCAAAACCCTATTTCAAACCCTAAACCCAAAATTTGACCCGAAACCCTAATTTTAACCCAAAACCCTAATTCTAACCCTATTTCTGACCCAAAAACCTATTTTTAACTCAAAACCCTAATTCGGTTCAAACCCTAAACCCTATTTTGATCCTAAACACTAATTTGTTCCAAAAACCCTAATTTGTTCCAAATCCCTAATTTGACCCAAAACCTAAATTCTTACCATATTTTGACCCAAAACCCTATTTTTAACTCAAAACCCTAATTCAAATCCTAAACACTAAATTTGACCCTAAACCCTAATTTTAACGCGAAACCCTAATTTTAAACCAAAACCCTAATTCTAATCCTATTTTTGACCCAAAACCTATTTTTAACTCAAAACCCTATTTCCAACCCTAAACCCTAATTTGGACCCAATACCCAAATTTTAATCCAAAACCCTAATTCTAACCTTATTTTTGACCCTAAACCCTATTTTAAACTCAAAACCCTAATTCAAACCCTAAACCCTAATTTTGATCCTAAACCTTAAATTTGACCCAAAACCCTAATTTTAACCCAAAATCCTAATTCCAACCCTATTTTAGACCCAAAACCCTATTTGAAACTCAACCTAACTCAAACCCTAAACCCTAATTTGGACCCTAAATTTGGCCCAGAACGTTATTTTGACCCGAAACACTAATTTTACCCAAAAGCATAATTCTAACCCTAATTCAAACCCTAAACACTAATTTTGACCCAGAACCCTAATTTTGACCCGAAACCCTAAATTTTAACCCAAAACCCTAATTCTAACCTTATTTTTGACCCAAAACCCTATTTTTAACACAAAGCCCTAATTCAAACCCTAATTTTGATACTAAACTCTAAATTTGACCCAAAACCCTAATTTTGATCCGAAACCCTAGTTTTAACCCAAAACCCAAATTCAAACCTAAACCCTAATTTGGACCCAAAACCCAAATTTTGACCCAAAACCCTAATTTTAACCCAAAGCCCTAATTTTGACTGAAAACCCTAATTCTAACCTTATTTTTGACCCAAAACCATATTTTTAACACAAAGCCCTAATTAAAACCCTAATTTTGATCTGAAACCCTAAATTTGACCCATAACCCTAATTTTGACCCAAAACCCTAATTTTAAACCAAAACCCTAATTTTAACCCAAATCCGTAATTTTAACCCAAAGCCCTAATTTTGACCCAAAACCCTAATTCTAACCCTATTTCTGACCCAAAATCCTATTTTTAACTCAAAACCCTAATTCAAACCCTAAACCCTATGTTTGACCCAAAAACCTAGTTTTAACCCAAAGCCCTAATTTTGACCTAAAACCCTAATTCTAACATTATTTTTGGCCCAAAACCCTATTTTAAACTCAAAACCCTATTTCAAACCGTAAACCCTAATTTTGACCCTAAACCCTAAATTTGACCACGAAACCCTAATTTTACCAAAAATCCTAATTCTAACCCAAATTCTAACACTAAGCCCTAATTTTGACACAACCCTAATTTAACCCTATTTTGACCCAAAACCCTATTTTAAACTCAAAACCTAATTTGGACCCTAAACCCTAAATTTGACCCAAGAACCCTAATTTTGACCCGAAACCATAAACTCAAAACCTAATTTGGACCCTAAACCCTAAATTTGACCCAAGAACCCTAATTTTGACCCGAAAACATAATTTTATCGAAAAGCCTAATTCTAACCCAAATTCAAACCCTAAACCCTAATTTTGATCCAAAACCTTAAATTTGACCCGACACCCTAATTTTAACCCAAAACCCTAATTCTAACCCTATTTTTTACCCAAAACCCTATTTTAAACTCAAAACCTAATACAAACCCTAAACCCTAATTTGAACCCTATATTTGACATAGAACCGTAATTTTGATCCGAAACCCTAATTTTACCCAAAAGCCTAATTCTAACCCTAAACCCTAATTTTGAGCCAGAACCCTAATTTTGACCCGAAACCCAAAATTTACGCAAAACCCTAATTCTAACCCAAATTCTAACCCTAGGCCCTAATTTTGACCCAGAACCCTAATTTTAACCCAAAAACCTAATTCTAACCCTATTTTTGACCCAAAATCCTATTTTTAACTCAAAACCCTAATTCAAACCCTAAACCCTAATTTGTACCAAAAACCCTAATTTTGACCCAATACCCAAATTTTAACCCCAAACCCAAATTCTAACCTTATTTTTGACCCAAAACCTAAATTCTAACCCTATTTTGACCCAAAACCCAATTTTTCACTCAAAACCCAAATTCAAACCCTAAACCCTAATTTTGACACTAAACCCTAATTTTAACGCGAAACCCTAATTTTAAACCAAAACCCTAATTCTAACCCTATTTTTGACCCGAAACCCATTTTTTAACTCAACCCTACTTCAAACCCTAAACCCTAATTTTGACCCAAAACCCTAATTTGGACCCAATACCCAAATTTTAACCCAAAACCCTAATTCTAACCTTATTTTTGACCCTAAACCCTATTTTAAACTCAAAACCCTAATTCAAACACTAAACCCTAATTTTGATCCGAAACCCTAAATTTGACCCAGAACCCTAATTTTCCCAAAACCGTAACTCAATACCCTAATTCAAACCCTAAACCCTAATTTTGATCCTAAACCTTAAATTTGACCCAGAACCCTAATTTTAAACCAAAACCCTAATTCTAACCCTATTTTAGACCCAATACCCTATTTGAAACTCAACCTAATTCAAACCCTAAACCCTAATTTGGACCCTAAATTTGACCCTGAACCGTAATTTTGACCTGAAACCCTAATTTTACCCAAAAGCATAATTCTAACCCTAATTCAAACCATAAACCCTAATTTTGACCCAGAACCCTAATTTTGACCCGAAACCCTAAATTTTAACCCAATACCCTAATTCTAACCTTATTTTTGACCCAAAACCCTAATTTTAACACAAAGCCCTAATTCAAACCCTAATTTTGATACTAAACTCTAAATTTGACCCAGAACCCTAATTTTGATCCAAAACCCTAGTTTTAACCCTAAACCCAAGTTTAAACCCTAAACCCTAAATTTGACCCAAGAACCCAAAATTTGACCCGAAACTCAAATTTTAACCCAAAACCCTAATTCTAACCCTATTTCTGACCCAAAACCTATTTTTAACTCAAAACCCTAATTCTAACCCTAAACCCTAGTTTTAACCCAAAGCCCTAATTTTGACCTAAAACCCTAATTCTAACACTATTTTTGGCTCAAAACCCTATTACAAACCCTAAACCCTAATTTTGACCCTAAACCCTAAATTTGACCACGAAACCCTAATTTTACCCAAAATCCTAATTCTAACCCAAATTCTAACCCTAAGCCCTAATTTAGACACAACCCTAATTCTAACCCTATTTTGACCCAAAACCCTATTTTAAACTCAAAACCTAATTTGGACCCTAAACCCTAAATTTGACCAAAGAACCCTAATTTTGACCCGAAACCATAATTTTACCCAAAAGCCTAATTCTAACCCTAATTCAAACCCTAATCCCTAATTTTGACCTAAACCATAAATTTGACCCGACACCCTAAATTTAACCCAAAACCTTAATTCTAACCCTATTTTTTACCCAAAACCCTATTTTAAACTCAAAACCTAATTCAAACCCTAAACCCTAATTTGGACCATAAATTTGACCTAGAACCGTAATTTTGACCCGAAACCCTAATTTTACCCAAAACCCTAATTCTAACCCTAATTCAAACCCTAAACCCAAATTTTGAGCCAGATCCCTAATTTTGACCCGAAACCCTAATTTTAACCAAAAACCCTAATTTTAACCTAAAGGCCTAATTTTGACCCAAACCCCTATTTCGAACCCTATTTTTGACCCAAAGTCTTATTTTACACTCAAAACCCTATTTCAAACCCTAAACCCTAATTTTGACCCGAAACCCAAAATTTACCCAAAACCCTAATTCTAACCCAAATTCTAACCCTAGGCCCAAATTTTGACCCATAACCCAAATTTTAACCCAAAACCCTAATTCTAACCCTATTTTTGACCCAAAAACCTATTTTTAACTTAAAGCCCTTATTCAAACCCAAAACCCTAATTTGTACAAAAAAACCCAAATTTTGACCCAAAAACCTAATTTTGACCCGAAACCCTAATTTTAACGCAAACCCCAAATTCTAACCCTATTTTTGACCCAAAACCCTATTTTAAACTCAAGACCCAATTTCAAACCCTAAACCCTAAATCTGACCCAGAACCCTAATTTTGACCCGAAACCCTTATTTTAAACCAAAACCCTAATTCTAACCCTATTTTTGACCAAAAACCCAATTTTTAACTCAAAACCCTATTTCAAACCCTAAACCCTAATTTTGACACAAAACCCTAATTTGGACCCAATACCCAAATTTTAACCCAAAACCCTAATTCAAACCTTATTTTTGAACCTAAACCCTATTTTAAACTCAAAACCCTAATTCAAACACTAAACCCTAATTTTGATCCGAAACCCTAAATTTGACCCAGAACACTAATTTTTCCCAAAACCCTAACTCAATACCCTAATTGAAACCCTAAACCCTAATTTTGATCCTAAACCTTAAATTTGACCCAGAATCCTAATTCTAACCTTATTTTTGACCCAAAACCCTATTTTTAACACAAATCCCTAATTCAAACCCTAATTTTGATACTAAACTCTAAATTTGACCTAGAACCCTAATTTTGCTCCGAAACCCTAGTTTTAACCCAAAATCCATGTTCAAACCCTAAACCCTAATTTGGACCCAAAACCCAAATTTTGACCCAAAAACCTAATTTTAACCCAAGGCCCTAATTTTGACCCAAAACCCTAATTCTAACCTTATTTTTGACCCAAAACCCTATTTTTAACACAGCCCTAATTCAAACCCTAATTTTGATCCGAAACACTAACTCAATACCCTAATTCAAACCCTAAACCCTAATTTTGATCCTAAACATTAAATTTGACCCAGAATCCTAATTCTAACCTTATTTTTGACCCAAAACCCTATTTTTAACACAAATCCCTAATTCAAACCCTAATTTTGATCCGAAACCCTAGTTTTAACCCAAAATCCATGTTCAAACCCTAAACCCTAATTTGGACCCAAAACCCAAATTTTGACCCAAAAACCTAATTTTAACCCAAGGCCCTAATTTTGACCCAAAACCCTAATTCTAACCGTATTTTTGACCCAAAACCCTATTTTTAACACAAAGCCCTAATTCAAACCCTAATTTTGATCCGAAACACTAATTTTAACCCAAAGCCCTAATTTTGACCCAAAACCCTAATTCTAACCGTATTTTTGACCCAAAACCCTATTTTAAACTCAAAACCCTATTTCAGACCCTTAACCCTAATTTTGATCCGAAACCCTAAATTTGACCCAGAACTCTAATATTGACCAGAAACCCTAATTTTAAACCAAAACCCTAATTTTCACCCAAATCCCTAATTTTAACCCAAAGCCCTAATTTTGACCCAAAACCCTAATTCTAACCCTATTTTTGACCCAAAATCCTAATTTTTACTCAAAACCCTAATTCAAACCCTAAACCCTAATTTTGACCCTAAACCCAAAATCTGACCCGAAAATCAAATTTTAACCCAAAACCCTAATTCTAACCCTATTATTGACCCAAAAACCTATTTTTAACTCAAAACCCTAATTCAAACCCTAAACCCTATGTTTGACCCAAAACCCTAGTTTTAACCTAAAGCCCGAATTTTGACCTAAAACCCTAATTCTAACATTATTTTTGGCTCAAAACCCTATTTCAAACCCAAAACCCTAATTTTGACCCTAAACCCTAAATTTGACCACGAAACCCTAATTTTACCCAAAATCCTAATTCTAACCCAAATTCTAACCCTAAGCTCTAATTTTGACAAAACCCTAATTCTAACCCTATTTTGACCCAAAACCCTATTTTAAACTCAAAACCTAATTTGGACCCTAAACCCTAAATTTGACCCAAGAACCCAAAATTTGACCCGAAACTCAAATTTTAACCCAAAACCCTAATTCTAACCCTATTTTTGACCCAAAAACCTATTTTTAACTCAAAACCCTAATTCAAACCCAAAACCCTAATTTGTACCAAAAACCCAAATTTTGACCCAAAAACCTAATTTTGACCCGAAACCCTAATTTTAACGCAAACCCCAAATTCTAACCCTATTTTTGACCCAAAACCCTATTTTAAACTCAAGACCCAATTTCAAACCCTAAACCCTAAATCTGACTCAGAACCCTAATTTTGACCCGAAACCCTTATTTTAAACCAAAACCCTAATTATAACCCTATTTTTGACCCAAAACCCTATTTTAAACTCAAAACCCTATTTCAAACCCTAAACCCTAATTTTGACACAAAACCCTAATTTGGACCCAATACCCAAATTTTAACCCAAAACCCTAATTCAAACCTTATTTTTGACCCTAAACCCTATTTTAAACTCAAAACCCTAATTCAAACACTAAACCCTAATTTTGATCCGAAACCCTAAATTTGACCCAGAACCCTAATTTTTCCCAAAACCCAAACTCAATACCCTAATTCAAACCCTAAACCCTAATTTTGATCCTAAACCTTAAATTTGACCCAGAACCCTAATTCTAACCTTATTTTTGACCCAAAACTCTATTGTTAACACAAATCCCTAATTCAAACCCTAATTTTGATACTAAACTCTAAATTTGACCCAGAACCCTAATTTTTATCCGAAACCCCAGTTTTAACCCAAAACCCATGTTCAAACCCTAAACCCTAATTTGGACCCAAAACCCAAATTTTGACCCAAAAATCTAATTTTAACCCAAGGCCCTAATTTTGACCCAAAACCCTAATTCTAACCTAATTTTTGACCCAAAACCCAATTTTTAACACAAAGCCCTAATTCAAACCCTAATTTTGATCCGAAACACTAATTTTAACCCAAAGCCCTAATTTTGACCAAAACCCTAATTCTAACCGTATTTTTGACCCAAAACCCTATTTTAAACTCAAAACCCTATTTCAGACCCTTAACCCTAATTTTGATCCAAAACCCTAAATTTGGCCCATAACTCTAATTTTGACACGAAACCCTAATTTTAAACCAAAACCCTAATTTTAACCCAAATCCCTAATTTTAACCCAAAGCCCTAATTTTGACCCAAAACCCTAATTCTAACCCTATTTTTGACCCAAAATCCAAATTTTTACTCAAAACCCTAATTCAAACCCTAAACCCAAAATTTGACCCAAGAACCCAAAATTTGACCCGAAACTCAAATTTTAACCCAAAACCCTAATTCTAACCCTATTTTTGACCCAAAAACCTATTTTTAACTCAAAACCCTAATTCTAACCCTAAACCCTATGTTTGACCCAAAACCCTAGTTTTAACCCAAAGCCCTAATTTTGACCTAAAACCCTAATTCTAACACTATTTTTGGCTCAAAACCATATTACAAACCCTAAACCCTAATTTTGACCCTAAACCCTAAATTTGACCACGAAACCCTAATTTTACCCAAAATCCTAATTCTAACCCAAATTCTAACCCTAAGCCCTAATTTTGACACAACCCTAATTCTAATCCTATTTTGACCCAAAACCCTATTTTAAACTCAAAACCTAATTTGGACCCAAAACCCTAAATTTGACCCAAGAACCCTAATTTTGACCCGAAACCATAATTTTACCCAAAAGCCTAATTCTAACCCTAATTCAAACCCTAAACCCTATTTTTGACCTAAACCTTAAATTTGACCCGACACCCTAATTCTAACCAAAAACCCTAATTCTAACCCTATTTTTTACCCAAAACCCTATTAACTCAAAACCTAATTCAAACCCAAAACCCTAATTTGGACCATAAATTTGACCTAGAACCGTAATTTTGACCCGAAACCCTAATTTTACCCAAAAGCCTAATTCTAACCCTAATTCAAACCCTAAACCCAAATTTTGAGCCAGAACCCTAATTTTGACCCGAAACCCTAATTTTAACCCAAAACCCTAATTTTAACCTAAAGGCCTAATTTTGACCCAAAACCCTATTTCTAACCCTATTTTTGACCCAAAGTCCTATTTTACACTCAAAACCCTAATTCAAACCATAAACCCTAATTTTGACCCGAAACCCAAATTTTACCCAAAACCCTAATTCTAACCCAAATTCTAACCCTAAACACTATTTTAAACTCAAGACCCAATTTCAAACCCTAAACCCTAAATCTGACCCAGAACCCTAATTTTGACCCGAAACCCTTATTTTAAACCAAAACCCTATTTTTAACTCAAAACCCTATTTCAAACCCTAAACCCTAATTTTGACACAAAACCCTAATTTGGACCCAATACCTAAATTTTAACCCAAAACCCTAATTCAAACCTTATTTTTGACCCTAAACCCTATTTTAAACTCAAAATCCTAATTCAAACACTAAACCCTAATTTTGATCCGAACCCCTAAATTTGACCCAGAACCCTAATTTTTCCCAAAACCCTAATTCAAACCCTAAACCCTAATTTTGATCCTAAACCTTAAATTTGACCTAGAACGCTAATTTTAACCCAAAACCCTAATTCTAACCCTATTTTAGACCTAAAACCCTATTTGAAACTCAACCTAATTCAAACCCTAAACCCTAATTTGGACCCTAAATTTGACCCAGAACCGTAATTTTGATCCGAAACCCTAATTTTACCCAAAAGCATAATTCTAACCCTAATTCAAACCCTAAACCCTAATTTTGACCCAGAACCCTAATTTTGACCCAAAACCCTAAATTTTAACCCAACACCCTAATTCTAACCTTATTTTTGACCCAAAACCTTATTTTTAACACAAAACTCTAATTCAAACCCTAATTTTGATACTAAACTCTAAATTTGACCCAGAACCCTAATTTTGATTCGAAACCCAAGTTTTTAACCAAAACCCAAATTCAAACCCTAAACCCAAATTTGGACCCAAAACCCTAATTCTAACCCTATTTTTGACCAAAAACCCTATTTTAAACTCAACCCTATTTCAAACCCTCAACCTAAATACGACACAACCCTAATTTTGACCCGAAACCCTAATTTTAAACCAAAACCCTAATTCTAAACCTATTTTTGACCCAAAACCCTATGTTTAAATCAAAACCCTTATTCAAACCCTAAACTATGATTTTGAGCCAAAACCCTAATTTGGACCCAATACCCAAATTTTAACCCAAAACCCTAATTCTAACCATATTTTTGACCCGAAACACTATTTTAAACTCAAAACCCTAATTCAAACCCTAATTTTGATCCTAAACTCTAAATTTGACCCAGAACCCTAAATTTTCCCAAAACCCTAATTTTAACTCAAAACCCTAATTTTAACCCAAAACCCTAATTCTAAACCTTTTTTTGACCAAAACCCTATTTTAAACTCAAAACCTAATTCTAACCCTAAACCCTAATTTGGACCCTAAAATTGACCCAGAACCCTAATTTTGACCCGAAACCCTAATTTTACACAAAAGCCTAATTCTAACCGAAATTCAAACCCTAAACCCTAATTTTGACCCGGAATCCTAATTTTGACCCGAAACCCTAATTTTGACCCAAAACCCTAATTCTAACCCTATTTTTAACTCAAAACCCTAATTCAAACCCTAAACCCTAATTTTGACCATAAACCCAAAAATTGATCCGAAACCCTAATTATAATCCAATTTCTGACCCAAAAACCTATTTTTAACTCAAAACCTTAATTCAAACCCTAAACCCAAGTTTTGACCCAAAACCCTAATTCTAACCCTATTTTGACCAAAAACCTTATTTTTAACTCAACCCTAATTCAAACCCTAAACCCTAATTTTGACCCTAAACCCAAAATTTGACCGGAAACCCTAATTTAAACCCTATTTTTGACCAAAAACCCTATTTCAAACCCTAAACCCTAAATTTGACCCAAAACCCTATTTTTAACTCAAAACCCTAATTCAAACCTTGACCCAAAACCCTAATTTAACACCAAATCGCTAATTTTGACACAAAACCCTCTTTTAAACTCAAAACCCTAATTCAAACCCTAAACCCTAATTTTGATCCTTAACACTAATTTTAACCCAAAACCCTAATTGTAACCCAAAGCCCTAATTTTGACCCAGAACCCTAATTTTGACCCGAAACCTTAATTTTAAACCAAAACCCTAATTCTAACCCTATTTTTGACCCAAAACCCTATTTTAAACTCAAAACCTTAATTCAAACCCTAAACTCTAAATTTGAGCCAAAACCCTAATTTGGACCCAATACCCAAATTTTAACCCCAAACCCTAAATTTGGCCCAGAACCCTAATTTTTGCCAAAACCATAATTTTAACTCAAAACCCTAATTTTGATCGTAAACACTAATTCTAACCCTATTTTTTACCCAAAACCCTATTTTAAACTCAAAACCTAATTCAAACCCTAAACCCTAATTTGACCCAAAATCCTAATTTTGACCCGAAACCCTAATTTTACCCAAAAGACTAGTTCTAACCCTAATTCAAACCCTAAACCCTAATTTTGACCCACAACCCTAATTTTGACCCGAAACACTTATTTTAAACCAAAACCCTAATTTTAACCCAAAACCCTAATTCTGACCCAAAACCCTTATTCAAACCCTACACCCTATGTTTGACCCAAAACCCTAATTTTAACCCAAAGCCCTACTTTTGAGCTAAAACCATAATTCTAACCCTATTTTTGACGTAAAACCCTATTTCTAACCCTAAACCCTAACTTTGATGCTAAACCTTAAATTTGACACCTAACCCTAATTTTGACCCGAAACCCTAATTTTACCCAAAACCCTAATTCTAACCAAAATTCTAACCCTAAGCCCTAATTTTGTCCCGGAACCCTAATTCTAACCCTATTTTTGACCCAAAAACCTATTTTTCATTCAAAACCCTAATTCAAACCCTAAACCCTAATTTGTACCAAAAACCCTAATTTTGGCCCAAAACCCTAATTTTAACCAAGAGCCCTAATTTTGACCCCAAACCCAAATTCTAACTTTATTTTTGACCCAAAACCCTATTTTTAACTCAAAACCTTAATTCAAACCCTAAACCCTGATTTTGACCCAAAACCAAAATTTGGACCCAAAACCCAAGTTATGACCCAAAACCTTAATTCTAACCATATTTTGACCCGAAACCCTATTTTTAACTCAAAACCCTAATTCAAACCCTAAACCTAAAATTTGACCCAAAAATCTAATTTTGACCCATAACCCTACTTTTAACGCCAAACCCTAATTCTAACCCTATTTTTGACACAAAACCCTATTTTAAACTCAAAACCTTATTTAAAACCCTAAATCCTAAATCTGACCCTGAACCCTAATTTTGACCCGAAACCCTATTTTTGACAAAAAACCCAATTTTTAACACAAAACCTAAATTCAAAACCTAAACAATAATTTTGACCAAAATACCAAATTTGGAACCAAAACCCAAATTTTAACCCCAAACCCTATTTTAAACTCAAAACCCTAATTCAAACCCTAAGCCCTAATTTTAATCCAAAACCTAAATTTGATCCAGAACCCTAATTTTTCCCAAAACCCTAATTTTAACTCAATACCTAATTCAAACCCTAAACACTAATTTTGATCCTAAACCTTAAATTTGACCCAAACCCTTATTTTTCCCAAAACCCTATTTGAAACTCAACCTAATTCAAACCCTAAACCCTAATTTGGACCCTAAATTTGACCCAGAACCGTAATTTTGACCCGAAACCCTAATTTTACCCAAAAGCATAATTCTAACCCTAATTCAAACCCTAAACCCTAATTTTGACCCAGAGCCCTATTTTTAACACACAGCCCTAATTTAAACCTTATTTTTGACCCAAAACCCTATTTTTAACACAAAGCCCTAATTTTGATACCAAACTCTAAATTTGACTCAGAACCCTAATTTTGATCTGAAACCCTAGTTTTAACCCTAAACCCAAATTCAAACCCTAAACCCTAATTTGGACACAACCCAAATTTTGACCCAAATCCCTAATTTTAACCCAAAGCCCTAATTTTGACCCAAAACCCTAATTCTAACCCTATTTTTGACCCAAAATCCTATTTTTAACTCAAACCCTAATTCAAACCCTAAACCCTAATTTTGACCCTAAACCCAAAATTTGATCCGAAACCCTAATTTCAACCCAAATCCCTAATTTTACCCAAAATCCTAATTCTAACCCTAAGCCCTAATTTTGACACAGAACCCTAATTTTAACCCAAAACCCTAATTCTAACCCTATTTTGACCCAAAAATATATCTTTAACTCAAAACCCTAATTCAAACCCTAAACCCTAATTTGTACCAAAAACCCTATTTTTACCCAAAACCCTATTTTAAACTCAAAACCCTATTTCAAACCCTATACCCTAACTTTGACTATTCCCAAAATTTGACCCAAAAACCTAATTTTGACTCGAAACCTAATTTTAACCCAAAACCCTAATTCTAACCTTATTTTTGACCCAAAACCCTATTTTTAACTCAAAACCTTAATTCAAAACCTAAACCCTAATTTTTACCCAAAACCCAAATTTGCACCCAAAACCCAAATTTTGACCCCCAAACCATAATTCTAACCCTATTTTGACCCAAAACCCTATTTCAAACTCAAAACCCTAAACCCTAATTTTGATCCTAAAGCTTAAATTTCGCCCAGAACCCTAATTTTTCCTAAACCCCTAATTTTAACCTAAAACCCTAATTCTAACCCTATTTTTGACCCAAAACCCTATTTTAAACCCAAAACCTAATTCAAACCCTAAACCCTAATTTGGACCCTAAACCCTAAATTTGACCCAGAACCCTAATTTTACCCAAAAGCCTAATTCTAACCCTAATTTAAACCCTAAACCCTAATTTTGACCTAGATCCCTAATTTTGACCCGAAACCCTAAATTTTAACCCAAAACCCTAATTTTGACCCAAACCCCTATTTTAAACTCAAAACCCTAATTCAAACCATAAACCCTAATTTTGATCCTAAACACTAATTTTAACCCAAAACCCTATTTGTAACCCAAAGCCCTAATTTTGACCCAAAACCCTAATTCTAACCCTATTTTTGACCCAAAACCCTATTTTAAACTCAAAACCTTATTTCAAACCCTAAACCCTAATTTTGAGCCAAAACCCTAATTTGGACCCAATACCCAAATTTTAACCCCAAACCCTAATTCTAACCTTATTTTTGACCCAAAACTCTATTTTTAACCCAAAACCTTAATTCAAACCCACAACCCTAATTTTGACCCAAAACCCAAATTTGGACCCAAAACCCAAGTTTTGACGCAAAACCCTAATTCTAACCCAATTTTGACCCAAAGCCCTCTTTTTAACTCAAAACCCTAATTCAAACCCTAAACCCTAATTTTGACCCTAAACTCAAAATTTGACTGAAAACCTAATTATAACCTGTAACCCTTATTTTAACGCAAAACCCTAATTCTAACCCTATTTTTGACCCAATTTTAACTCAAAACCTTAATTCAAACCCTAAACTCTAATTTGGACCCAAAACCCTAATTTGGACCCAATACCCAAATTTTAACCCCAAACCCTAATTCAAACCTTATTTTTGACCCAAAACCCTATTTTAAACTCAAAACCCTAATTCAAACCCTAATTTTGATCCTAAACCCTAAATTTGACCCCAGAACCCTTATTTTAACCCAAAACCCTAATTCTAACCCTATTTTTGACCAAAAACCCAATTTTAAACTCAAAACCTAATTCAAACCCTAAACCCTAATTTGGACCCTAAACCATAAATTTGACCCAGAACCCTAATTTTGACCCGAAACCCTAATTTTAACAAAAAGCCTAATTCTAACCCTAATTCAAACCCTAAATCCTAATTTTGACCCAGAACCCTAATTTTTACGCGAAACCCTAAATTTTAACCCAAAACTCTAATTTTAACCCTATTTTGACCCAAACCCTATTTTAAACTCAAAACACTAATTCAAACCCTAAACCCTAATTTTGACACTAAGCCCTAATTTTGACCCAAAACCCTATTTCAAACTCAAAACCCTATTTCAAACTCAAAATCCTATTTCGAACCCTAAACCCTATTTGACCAAAAACCCTATTTTTAACTCAAAACCCTAATTCAAACCTTGACCCAAAACCCTAATTTAACGCCAAATCCCTAATTTTGACACAAAACCCTATTTTAAACTCAACCCTAATTCAAACCCTAAACCCTATTTTGATCCTAAACACTAATTTAAACCCTAAACCCTAAATTTGACCCAGAACCATAATTTTAACCCAAAACCCTAATTCTAACCCTATTTTTGACCCAAAAACCTATTTTTAACAGAAAACCCTAATTCAAACCCTAAACCCTAATTCGCACCAAAAACCTAATTTTGACCCACAACCCTAATTTTAACCCAGAACCCTAATTTTGACCCAAAACCCTAATTCTAACCTAATTGTTTACAAAAAACCCTATTTTTAACTCAACACCTTAATTCAAACCCTAAACCCAAATTTGGACCCAAAACCCTAATTCTAACCCTATATTGACCCAAAACCCTATTTTTAACTCAAATACCTAAATTTGACCCTAAACCGAAAATTTGACCCTAAACCCTAATTTTGACCCATAACCCCAATTTTGACCCGAAACCCTTATTTTAAACCAAAACCCTAATTTTAACCCAAAGCCCTAATTTTGACCCAAAACCCTAATTCTAACCATATTTTTGCCCCAAAATCCTATTTTTAACTCAAAACCCTATTTCAAACCCAAAACCCAAAATTTGAACCGAAACCCTAATTTTTACCCAAAACCCTAATTCTAACCCTATTTCTAACCCAAAAACCTATTTTTAACTCAAAACACTATTTCAAATCCTAGACCCTATGTTTGACCCAATACCCTAATTTTAACCCAAAGCCCTAATTTTGACATAAAACCCTAATTCTAACCCTATTTTAACCCTAAACCCTAAATTTGGCCCCGAACCCTAATTTTGGCCCGAATCCCAAATTATACCCAAAACCCTAATTCTAACCCAAATTCTAACCCTAAGCCCTAATTTTGACCCAGAACCCTAATTTTAACCCAAAACCCTAATTCTAACCCTATTTTTGACCCAAAAACCTATTTTTAACTCAAAACCCTAATTCAAACCCTAAACCCTAATTTGTTCCAAAAACCCTAATTTTGACCCAAAACCCTAATTTGGACCCAATTCACAAATTTTAACCCCAAACCCAAATTCTAACCTTATTTTTGACCCAAAACCTAAATTCTTACCCTATTTTTAACTCAAAACCCTAATTCAAATCCTAAACCCTAATTTTGACCCTAAACCCTAATTTTAAACCAAAACCCTAATTCTAATCCTATTTTTGACCCAAAACCCTATTTTTAACTCAAAACCCTATTTCCAACCCTAAACCCTAATTTTGTCCCAAAACCCTAATTTGGACCCAATACCCAAATTTTAATCCAAAACACTAATTCTAACCTTATTTTTGACTGTAAACCCTATTTTAAACTCAAAACCCTAATTCAAACACTAAACCCTAATTTTGATCCGAAACTCTAAATTTGACCCAGAACCCTAATATTTCCCAAAACCGTAACTCAATACCCAAATTCAAACCCTAAACCCTAATTTTGATCCTAAACCTTAAATTTGACCCAGAACACTAATTTTAACCCAATACCCTAATTCTAACCCTATTTTAGACACAAAACCCTATTTGAAACTCAACCTAACTCAAACCCTAAACCCTAATTTGGACCCTAAATTTGGCCCAGAACCGTAATTTTGACCCGAAACACTAATTTTACCCAAAAGCATAATTCTAACCCTAATTCAAACCCTAAACCCTAATTTTGACCCAGAACCCTAATTTTGACCCGAAACCCTAAATTTTAACCCAAAACCCTAATTCTAACCTTATTTTTGACCCAAAACCCTATTTTTAACACAAAGCCCTAATTCAAACCCTAATTTTGATACTAAACTCTAAATTTGACCCAGAACCCTAATTTTGATCCGAAACCCTAGTTTTAACCCAAAACCCAAATTCAAACCTAAACCCTAATTTGGACCCAAAACCCAAATTTTGACCCAAACCCCTAATTTTAACCCAAAGCCCTAATTTTGACCCAAAACCCTAATTCTAACCTTATTTTTGACCCAAAACCATATTTTTAACACAAAGCCCCAATTCAAACCCTAATTTTGATCTGAAACCCTAAATTTGACCCAGAACCCTAATTTTGACCCGAAACCCTAATTTTAAACCAAAACTCTAATTTTAACCCAAATCCGTAATTTTAACCCAAAGCCCTAATTTTGACCCAAATCCCTAATTCTAACCCTATTTTTGACCAAAAAACCTAATTTTGACCCTAAACCCAAAATTTGACCCGAAACTCTAATTTTAACCAAAAACCCTAATTCTAACCCTATTTCTGACCCAAAATCCTATTTTTAACTCAAAACCCTAATTCAAACCCTAAACCCTATTATTGACACAAAACCCTAGTTTTAACCCAAAGCCCTAATTTTGACCTAAAACCCTAATTCTAACATTATTTTTGGCCCAAAACGCTATTTTAAACTCAAAACCCTATTACAAACCGTAAACCCTAATTTTGACCCTAAACCCTAAATTTGACCACGAAACCCTAATTTTACCCAAAATCCTAATTCTAACCCAAATTCTAACCCTAAGCCCTAATTTTGACACAACCCTAATTTAACCCTATTTTGACCCAAAACCCTATTTTAAACTCAAAACCTAATTTGGACCCTAAACCCAAAATTTGACCCAAGAACCCTAATTTTGACCCGAAACCATAATTTTACCCAAAAGCCTAATTCTAACCCAAATTCAAACCCTAAACCCTAATTTTGATCCTAAACCTTAAATTTGACCCAACACCCTAATTTTAACCCAAAACCCTAATTCTAACCATATTTTTTACCCAAAACCCTATTTTAAACTCAAAACCTAATACAAACCCTAAACCCTAATTTGGACCCTATATTTGACATAGAACCGTAATTTTGATCCGAAACCCTAATTTTACCCAAAAGCCTAATTCTAACCCAGAACCCTAATTTTGACCCGAAACCCAAAATTTACGCAAAACCCTAATTGTAACCCAAATTCTAACCCTAGGCCCTAATTTTGACCCAGAACCCTAATTTTAACCCAAAACCCTAATTCTAACCCTATTTTTGACCCAAAAACCTATTTTTAACCCAAAACCCTAATTCAAACCCTAAACCCTAATTTGTACCAAAAGCACTAATTTTGACCCAATACCCAAATTTTAACCCCAAACCCAAATTCTAACCTTATTTTTGACCCAAAACCTAAATTCTAACCCTATTTTGACCCAAAACCCTATTTTTAACTCAAAACCCAAATTCAAACCCTAAACCCTAATTTTGACCCTAAACCCTAATTTTAACGCGAAACCCTAATTCGAAACCAAAACCCTAATTCTAACCCTATTTTTGACCCGAAACCCTATTTTTAACTCAAAACCCTACTTCAAACCCTAAACCCTAATTTTGACCCAAAACCCTAATTTGGACCCAATACCCAAATTTTAACCCAAAACCCTAATTGTAACCTTATTTTTGACCCTAAACCCTATTTTAAACTCAAAACCCTAATTCAAACACTAAACCCTAATTTTGATCCGAAACCCTAAATTTGACCCAGAACCCTAATTTTCCCAAAACCCTAACTGAATACCCTAATTCAAACCCTAAACCCTAATTTTGATCCTAAACCTTAAATTTGACCCAGAACCCTAATTTTAAACCAAAACCCTAATTCTAACCCTATTTTAGACCCAAAACCCTATTTGAAACTCAACCTAATTCAAACCCTAAACCCTAATTTGGACCCTAAATTTGACCCCGAACCCCAATTTTGACCCGAAACCCTAATTTTATCCAAAATCCTAATTCTAACCCTAATTCAAACCATAAACCCCTAATTTTTACCCCTAATTCTAACCTAATTTTGACCCAAAAACATATCTTTAACTCAAAACCCTAATTCAAACCTAAACCCTATTTTTTACCCAAAACCCTAATTTTGTCCCAAAGCCCTAATTCTAACCCCCTAATTTTGACCCTAAACACTAATTACTAACCCTAATTTTTGACCCAAAACCCTATTTTAAACTCAAACCCTATTTCAAACCCTAAACCCTAACTTTGACCATAAACCCAAAATTTGACCCAAAACTATACTCAAACTCTAATTTTAACCCAAACCCTAATTCTAACCCTATTTTTGACCTAAAACCCTATTTTTAACTCAAAACCCTAATTCAAACCCTAAACCCTAGTTTTGACCAAACCCAAATTTAACCCAAAACCCTAATTTTGACCTAAAACCCTAATTGACTAACCTAATTTTAACGCAAAACCCTAAAACCCTATTTTTACAAAACCCTATTTTAAACAACCCTAATTTTGACCCTAAACCCTAAATATGACATAGAAACCCTAATTTTACCCAAAACCCTAATTCTAAACCAAAACCTAACCCTAACCCTATTTTGACCCAAAACCCTAATTTTAACCCAAAACTTTATTCAAACCCAAAACTATGATTTTAAACTCAAACCCTAATTTGGACCCTAAACCCAAATTTTAACCAAAAACCCTAATTTTATTTTTGACCCAAAACACTAATTTTAAACTCAAAACCCTAATTTAATCCTAAACCTAAATTTGACTAATCCCTAAATTTTACCTAAACCCTAATTTTAACTCAAAACCCTAAATTTAACCCAAAACCCTAATTCTAAACCCTTTTTTTACCAAAACCCTGTTTTAAACTCAAAATCTAATTCAAACCCTAAACCCTAATTTGGACCCTAAATTTGACCTAGAACCCTAATTTTGACCGAAACCCTAATTTTACCCAAAACCCTAATTCTAACCCTAATTCAAACCCTAAACCCAAATTTTGAGCCGAACCCTAATTTTGACCAAAACCCTAATTTTAACCAAAACCCTAATTTTAACCTAAAGCCTAATTTTGACCCAAAACCCTAATTTCCTATTTACCCTATTTTTTAACCCTAATTCAAATCCTAAACCAAATTTCCCTAAACCCTAATTTTGACCATAAACCCAAAAATTAAACCAAAACCCTAATTATAATCCTATTTTTGACCCAAAACCTATTTTTAACTCAAAACCTTAATTCAAACCCTAAACCCTAATTTGGACCCAAAACCCAAATTTTTGACCCAAAACCCTAATTCTAACCTTATTTTTGACCAAAACCTTATTTTTAACTAAAAACCCTAATTCAAACCCTAAACCCTAATTTTGACCCCAAAACCAAAATTTGACCCAAAACCCTAATTTTAACCAAAACCCTAATTCAAACCCTAAACCCTAAATTTTAGACCCAAACCCTATTTGAAACGAAACCCTAATTTACTAAACCCTAATTTGGACCCAAACCCTATTGCAAACCCTAAAGCCTTATTTTGACCCAAACCCTAATTTTACCCAAAACCATAATTTCTAACCCTAATTTTAACCCTAAACACTAATTTTACCTAAGCCCTAATTTTGACCCAACCCTAAATTTTAACCCAAAACCCTAATTGTAACCTTATTTTTGACCCAAAACCCTATTTTTAACACAAAGCCCTAATTCAAACCCTAATTTTGATACTAAACCAAATTTGACCCAAAACCCTAATTTTCATCCGAAACCCTAGTTTTAACCCAAAACCCAAATTCAAACCTAAACCCTAATTTGGACCCAAAATCCAAATTTTGACCCAAAACCAATTTTAACCCAAAGCCAATTTTGACCCAAAACCCTAATTTAAACTAACCTTATTTTTGACCCAAAACCATATTTTTAACCCAAACCCTAATTAAAACCTTTTTGATCTGAAACCCTAAATTTACCCAAAACCCTAATTTTGACCCAAAACCCTAAACCTAAACCAAAACCCTAATTTTAACCCAAACCCCAATTTTAACCAAAAGCCCTAATTTTAACCCAAAACCAACTCATAACCCTATTTTCACCCAAAATCCTATTTTTAACTCAAAACCCTAATTCAAACCCTAAACCCTATTTTTATTTTGACCCAAAACCTATTTTTAACCCAAAGCCCTAATTTTGACCTAAAACCCTAATTCTAACATCGTATTTTGGACACAAAACCCTATTTTAAACTCAAAACCCTATTTCAAACCGTAAACCCTAATTTTGATCTAAAACCCTAAATTTAACCCAAAACCCTAATTTTAACCAAAATCCTAATTCTAACCCAAATTCTAACCCTAAGCCCTAATTTTAAAACAAAACCCTAATTCTAACCCTATTTTTGACCCAAAAACCTATTTTAAACTCAAAACCTAATTTAAACCCTAAACTCTAAATTTGAGCCAAGAACCCTAATTTTGACCCAAACCATAAACCCAAAACCTAATTTGACCCTAAACCCTAAATTTGACCCAAGAACCCTAATTTTAACTCAAAACATAATTTTAACGCTAAACCCTAATTCTGAACCCAAATTCAAACCCTAAACCCTAATTTTGATCCAAAACCTTAAATTTAACCCAAAACCCTAATTTTAACCCAAACCACTAATTCTAACCCTATTTTTTACCCAAAACCCTATTTTAAACTCAAAACCTAATTCAAACCCTAAACCCTAATTTGAACCAAAATATTTTGACATAAAACTAATTTTACCTAAAACCCTAATTCTACCCAACCCTAATTCAAACCCTAAACCCTAATTTTGACCCAGAACCCTAATTTTGACCAAAACCCATAATTTACCAAAACCCGATTCTAACCCAAATTCTAACCCTAGGCCTAATTTTGACCCCAAACCCTAATTTTAACCCAAAACCTAATTCTAACCCTATTTTTGACCCAAAATCCTATTTTTAACTCAAAACCCTAATTCAAACCCTAAACCCTAATTTGTACTAAAACCTAATTTTGACCCAATACCCAAATTTTAACCCCAAACCCAAATTCTAACCTATTTTTACCCAAAACCCTAATTCTAACCCTATTTTGACCCAAAACCCTATTTTTCACTCAAACCCAAATTCAAACCCTAAACCCTAATTTTGACACTAAACCCTAATTTTAACGCCCCTAATTTTAAACCAAAACCCTAATTCTAACCCTATTTTTGACCAAACCCATTTTTTAACTCAAACCCTACTTCAAACCCTAAACCCTAATTTTGACCAAAACCCTAATTTGGACCCAAACCCAAATTTTAACCCAAACCCTAATTCTAACCTTATTATTTTTGACCCTAAACCCTATTTTAAACTCAAAACCCTAATTCAAACACTAAACCCTAATTTTGATCCAAAACCCTAAATTTGACCCAAAACCCTAATTTATGAACCCAAAACCCTAATTCAAACCCTAAACCTTTTTGATCCTAAACCTTAAATTTGACCCAAAACCCTAATTTTAACCCAAACCCTAATTTTAACCCTAAACCCAATTTGAAACTCAACCTAATTCAAACCCTAAACTCAACTTAAATTTGACCCAGAACCCTAATTCTAACCTTATTTTTGACCCAAAACTCTATTGTTAACACAAATCCCTAATTCAAACCTAATTATACTAAACAAATACCTAGAACCTAATTTTTATCCAAAACCCTAGTTTTTAACTCAAAACCTAAATTCAAACCCTAAACCTAATTTTGACCCAAAACCCTAATTTTGACCCAAAATCTAATTTTAACCCAAACCCTAATTTTAACTCAAAACCCTAATTCTAACCCTAATTTTTAACCCAAAACCCTAAATTTGACCCAAACCCTAATTTCCAAACCCTAATTTTAACTCAATACCCTAATTTTAACCCTAAGCACTAATTTTGACCAAAACCTCAATTCTAACCGTATTTTTACCCAAAACCCTATTTGAAACTCAACCTAA
>JAUPTC010000010.1:14963432-15022067 GCA_030762895.1 Sophora flavescens | reverse complement strand
CAAACCCAAACCCTAATTTTAAACCAAAACCCTAATTCAAACCCTATTTTTGACCCAAAACCCTATTTTTAACTCCAAACCATAATTCAAACCCTAAACTCTAATTTTGAGCCAAAACCCTAATTTGGACCCAATACCCAAATTTTAACCCCAAACCCTAATTCAAACCTTTTTTTTGACCTAAAACCCTAATTTTGACCCAAAACCCTATTTCAAACCCTAAACCCTAATTTTGACCCTAAACCCTAAATTTGACCCCGAACCCTAATTTTGACCCGAAACCATAATTTTACCCAAAACCCTAATTCTAACCCAAATTCCAACCCTAACCCCTAATTTTGACCCAAAAACCTATTTTTAACCCCAAACCCTAATTCAAACCCCAAACCCTAATTTGTACCAAAAATACTAATTTTGTCCCAAAACCCTAATTTTAACCCAGAGCCCTAATTTTGACCCAAAACCCTAATTCTAACCTTATTTTCGACCCTAAACCCTATTTTTAATTCAAAACCTTAATTGAAACCCTAAACCCTAATTTTGACCCGAAACCCAAATTTGGACCAAAAACCCAAGTTTTGATCCAAAACCCTAATTCTAACCCTATTTTGCCCCAAAACCCTAATTTTAACCCAAAACCCTAATTCAAACCCTAAACCCTAATTTTGACCCTAAACCCAAAATTTGACCCAAAAACCTAATTTTGACCCGTAACCCTAATTTTAACGCAAAACCCTAATTCTAACCCGATTTTTGACCCAAAACCCTATTTTAAACTCAAAACCCCTCTTTCAAACCCTAAACCCTAAATCTGACCCAGAACCCTAATTTTGACACGAAACCCAAATTTTAAACCAAAACCCTAATTCTAACCCTATTTTTGACCCAAAACCCTATTTTAAACTTAAAACCCTAATTCAAACCCTAAACCCTAGTTTTGATCCTAAACCCAAAATTTGACCCAGAACCTTAATTTTTTCCAAAACCCTAATTTTAACTCAAAACCCTAATTTTAACCCAAAACCCTAATTCTAACCCTATTTTTGACCCAGAACCCTATTTTTAACTCAAAACCCTAATTCAAACCCAAAACCCAAATTTTGACACATAACCATAATTTGGAACCAAAACCCAAACTTTGACCCCAAACCCTAATTTTAACCCCAAGCCCTAATTTTGACCCAAAACCCTAATTCTAACTCTATTTTTGACCCAAAACCCTATTTTAAACTCAAAACCCTATTTGAAACCCTAAACCCTAATTTTGATCCTAAACCCTAAATTCAACCCCAAGCCCTAATTATAACCCTATTTTTAACCCAAAATTCTACTTTTAACTCAAAACCATAATTCAAACCCTAAACTCTAATTTTGACCCGAAACCCTAATTTGGACCCAAAACCCTAATTTTAACCCAAAGTCCTAATTTTGCCCCAAAACCCTAATTCTAACCGTAATTTAAACTCAAAACACTATTTCAAACCCAAAACCCTAATTTTGATCCTAAACCCTAAATTTGACCCATAACCCAAAATTTGACCCGATACCCTAGTTTTATCCCAAAGCCCTAATTTTGACCCAAAACCCTAATTCTAACCATATTTTTTACTCAAACTTATTTTAAACTCAAAACCCTATTTAAAACCCTAAATCCTAATTTTGATCCTAAACCCTAAATTTGACCCAGAACCCTAATTTTGACACGAATCCCTAATTTTAAACCAAAACCCTAATTTTAACCCAAAGCCCTAATTTTGATCCAAAACTCTAATTTGGACCCAATACCCAAATTTTAAACCCAAACCGTAATTCCTACCTTATTTTTGACCGTAAACCCTATTTTTAACTCAAAATCTTAATTCAAACCCTCAAACCCTAAATTTGACCCGGAACCCTAATTTTTCCCAAAACCCTAATTTTAACCCAAAACCCTAATTCAAACCCTAATTTGGACCGTAAACCCTAATTTTAATCCAGAACCCTAATTTTGACCCGAAACCCTATTTTTAACACAGCCCTAATTCAAACCCTAATTTTGAAATTAAACCCTAAATTTGACCCAAAACCCTAATTTGGACCCAAAACCCCAATTTTAACCCGAAACCCTAATTTTAAACCAAAATCCTAATTTTTACCCAAACCCTAAATTTATCCCAATGCCCTAATTTTGACCCAAAACCCTAATTCTAACCCAAATTTTGACCCAAAATCCTATTTTTAACTCAAAACCCTAATTCAAACCCTAAACCCTATGTTTGACCCAAAACCCTAATTTTAACCCAAAGCCCTAATTTTAACCTAAAACACTAATTCTAACCCTATTTTTGACCCAAACCCCTATTTCAAACCCTAAACCCTAATTTTGTCTCAAAACCCTAATTTTATCCCAATACCCTAATTCTAACCCTATATTTGACCCAAAAAATATTTTTAACTCAAAACCATAATTCAAACCCTAAACCCTAATTTGTACCAAAAACCCTAATTTTGACCCAAAACCCTATTTTTTAACACAAAGCCCTAATTCAAACCCTAAACCCTAATTTTGACCCAAAACCCAAATTTGGACCCAAAACCCAAGTATTGACCCAAAACCCTAATTCTAACCCTATTTTGTCCCAAAACCCTATTTTAAACTCAAAACCCTAATCCAAACACTAAACCCTAATTTTGAACCTAAACCGTAAATTTTACCCAGAACCATAATTTTCACCAGAAAACCTAATTTTACCCAAAAGCCTTATTCTAACCCTAATTCAAACCCTAAACCATAAATTTGACACAACCCTAATTTTGACCCGAAACCCTAAATTTTAACCCAAAACCCTAATTTTAACCCTAATTCAAACCCTAAACCCTAATTTTGATCCTAAACACTAATTTTAACACAAAAACCATAATTGTAACGCAAAGCCCTAATTTTGACCCAAAACCCTAATTTTAATCCTATTTTTGACCCAAAACCCTATTTTAAACTCAAAACCCTATTTCAAAACCTAAACCCTAATTTTGACCCTAAACCTTGAATCTGTTCCAGAACCATAATTTTGAACCAAAACCCTAATTTTAAACCAAAACCCTAATTCTAACCCTATTTTTGCCCAAAATCCCATTTTTAACTCAACCTTAATTCAAACCCTAAACTCTAATTTTAAACCAAAACCCTAATTTGGACCCAAGACCCAAATTTTAACCCCAAACCCAAATTCTAACCTTATTTTTGACCCAGAACCCTAATTTTGACCCGAAACCCTAATTTTACCCAAAAGCCAAATTCAAACCCTAAACCCCAATTTTGACCCAGAATGTTAATTTTGACCCAAAACCCTAAATTTTTACCCAAAACCTTAATTCTAACCTTATTTTTGACCCAAGAACCTATTTTTAACACAAAGCCCTAAGTCAAACCCTAATTTTGAAACTAAAACCTAAATTTGATCCAGAACCCTAATTTTGATCCGAAACCCTTGTTTTAACCCAAAACCCAAAACCCAAATTCAAACCCTAAACCCTAATTTTTCCCCAAAACCCTAATTTGGACCCAAAACCCAAATTTTGACCCAAAACCCTAATTTTAACCCAAAGCCCTAATTTTAACCCAAAGACCTAATTTAAACTCAAAACCCTATATCAAACCCCAAAGCCCCAATTTTGACACAACCCTAATTTTAACCCAAAACCCTAATTCTAACCCTATTTGTGACCCAAAAACATATCCTTAACTCAAAACCCTAATTCAAACCCTAAACCCTAATTTGTACCAAAAACCCTAATTTTGACCCAAAACCTTAATTTTAACCTAGAGCCCTAATTTTGACCCAAAACCCTAATACAAACCCTATTTTTGACCCAAACCCCAATTTTAAACTCAAAACCCTATTTCAAACCCTAAACCCTAACTTTGACCATAAACCCAAAATTTGACCCAAAAAACTAATTTTGACTCGAAACCCTAATATTAACCCAGAAACCCTAATTCTAACCTTATTTTTGACGAAAAACCCTATTTTTAACCTAAAACCTTAATTCAAACCCTAAACCCTAATTTTGACCCAAAACCCAAATTTGGACCCAAAACCCAAGTTTTGACCCAAAACCCTATTTTGACCCGTAACCCTAACTTTAACGCAAAACCCTACTTCTAACCCTATTTTTGAACCAAAACCATATTTTAAACTCAAAACCCTATTTCAAACCCTCAACCCTAAATCTGACCCAGAACCCTAATTTTGACCCGAAACCCTAACTCTAACCTTATTTTTGACCCAAAACCCTATTTTTAACTCAAAACCTTAATTCAAACCATAAACCCTAAATTTAAGCCAAAACCCAAGTTTTGACCCAATACCCTAATTTTAACCCTATTTTGACCCAAAACCCTATTTTTAACTCAACACCCTAATTCAAACCCTAAACCCTAATTTTGACCCTAAACCCTAATTTTTATCCAAAACCCTAATTCTATCCGTATTTCTGACCCAAAAACCTATTTTTAACTCAAAACCCAAATTCAAACCCTAAACCTTATGTTTGACCCAAAACCCTAATTGAACCCAAAGCCCTAATTTTGACCTAAAACCCTAATTCTAACATTATTTTTTACCCAAAACCCTATTTCAAGCCCTAAACCCTAAATTTGACCCCGAACCCTAATTTTGACCCGAAACCCTAATTTTACCCAAAACCCTAATTCTAACCCTGAGCCCTAACCAAAAACTTATTTTTAACTCAAAACCCTTATTCAAACCCTAAACCCTAATTTGTACCAAAAACCCTAATTTTGACCCAAAACCCTAATTTTGACCCAGAGCCCTAGTTTTGACCCAAAACCCTAGTTTTAACCTAAAACCCAAATTCAAACCCTAAACCCCGAAAACCCTAATTTGGACCAATACACTAATTTTAACCCAAAGCCCTAATTTTGACCAAAAACCCTAATTCTAACCATATTTTTTACCCAAAACCCTACTTAAAACTCAAAACCCTATTTCAAACCCTAAACCCTAATTTTGATCTGAAACCCTAAATTTGACCCAGAACCCTAATTTTAACCCGAAACCCTAATTTTAAACCAAAACCCTAATTTTAACCCAAAGCCCTAATTTTCACCCAAAGCCCTAATTTTGACCCAAAACCCTAATTCTAACCATATTCTTGACCCAAAATCCTATTTTTAACTCAAAACCATTATTCAAACCATAAACCCCAATTCTGACCGTAAACCCAAAATTTGACCCGAAACCCTAATTTTAACCCAAAACCCTAATTCTAACCCTATTTCTGACCCAAAAACCTATTTTTTACTCAAAACCCAAATTCAAACCCTAAATCCTATGTTTGACCCAAAACCCTAATTTTAACCCCAAAGCCATAATTTTGACCTAAAACCCTAATTCTAACACTAATTTTGACCCAAAACCCTATTTTAAACTCAAAACCCTCTTTCAAACCCTAAACCTTAATTTTGACCCTAAACCCTAAATTTTGCCCCGAACCCCAATTTTGACCCGAAACCCTAATTTTACCCAAAATCCTAATTCTACCCTAAGCCCTAATTTTGACACAACCCTAATTTTAACCCAAAACCCTAATTCTAACCCTATTTTTGACCCAAAAGCATATCTTTAACTCAAAACCCTAATTCAAACCCTAAACCCTAATTTGTACCAAAAACCCTAATTTTTACCCAAAACCTTAATTGTAACCCAGAGACCTAATTTTGACCCAAAACCCTAATACTAACCCTATTTTTGACTCAAAACCCTATTTTAAACTCAAAACCCTATTTCAAACCCTAAACCCAAACTTTGACCATAAACCCAAAATTTGACCCAAAAAACTAACTTTGACACGAAACCCTAATATTAACCCAGAAACCCTAATTATAACCTTATTTTTAACAAAAAACCCTATTTTTAACCCAAAACCTTAATTCAAACCCTAAACCCAAATTTTGACCCAAAACCCAAATTTGGACCCAAAACCAAAGTTTTGACCCAAAACCCTATTTTGACCCGTAACTCTAACTTTAACACAAAACCCTAATTCTAACCCTATTTTTGACCCAAAACCATATTTTAAACTCAAAACCCTATTTCAAAACCTCAACCCTAAATCTGACCCAGAACCCTAATTTTGACCCGAAACCCTATTTCTAACCTTATTTTTGACACAAAACCCCATTTTTAACTCAAAACCTTAATTCAAACCCTAAACCCTAATTTTGACCCAAAACCCAAGTGTTGCCCCAATACCCTAATTCTAACCCTATTTTGACCCAAAACCCTATTTTTAACTCAAAACCCTAATTCAAACCCTAAACCCTAATTTTGACCCTAAACCCAAAATTTGACCCGAATCCCTAATTTTTACCCAAAACCCTAATTCTATCCCTAATTCTGACCCAAAAACCTATTTTAAAATCAAAACCCTAATTCAAACCCTAAACCCTATGTTTGACCCAAAACCCTAATTTAAACCCAAAGCCCTAATTTTGACCTAAAACCCTAATCTAACATTATTTTTGACCCAAAACCCTATTTCAAACCCAAAACCCTAAATTTGACCCCGAACCCTAATTTTGACCCGAAACCCTAATTTTACCCAAAACCCTAATTCTAACCCAAATTCTAACCCCGAGCCCTAATTTTGACCCAGAACCTTAATTTTAACCCAAAACCCTAATTCTAACCCTATTTTTGAACCAAAAACCTATTTTTAACTCAAAACCCTTATTCAAACCCTAAACCCTAAATTGTACCAAAAACCCTAATTTTGACCCAAAACCCTAATTTTAACCCAGAGCCCTAGTTTTGACCCAAAACCCTAGTTTTAACCCCAAACGAAAATTCAAACCCTAAACCTCGAAAACCCTAATTTGGACCCAAAACCTAAATTTTGACCCAATACACTAATTTTAACACAAAGCCCTTATTTTGACACAAAACCCTAATTCTAACCGTATTTTTGACCCAAAACCCTATTTAAAACTCTATTTCAAACCCTAAACCCAAATTTTGATCCGGAACCCTAAATTTGCCCCAGAACCCTAATTTTGCCCCGAAACCCTAATTTTAACCCAAACCCCTAATTATAACCCAAAGCCCTAATTTTGACCCAAAACCCTAATTCTAACCATATTCTTAACCCAAAATTCTATTTTTAACTCAAAACCATTATTCAAACCATAAACCCCAATTCTGACCCTAAACCCAAAATTTGACCCGAAACCCTAATTTTAACCCAAAACCCTAATTCTAACCCTATTTCTGACCCAAAAACCTATTTTTTACTCAAAACCCAAATTCAAACCCTAAATCCTATGTTTGACCCAAAACCCTAATTTTAACCCCAAAGCCCTAATTTTGACCTAAAACCCTAATTCTAACACTAATTTTGACCCAAAACCCTATTTTAAACTCAAAACCCTCTTTCAAACCCTAAACCTTAATTTTGACCCTAAACCCTAAATTTGACCCCGAACCCCAATTTTGACCCGAAACCCTAATTTTACCCAAAATCCTAATTCTACCCTAAGCCCTAATTTTGACACAACCCTAATTTTAACCCAAAACCCTAATTCTAACCCTATTTTTGACCCAAAAGCATATCTTTAACTCAAAACCCTAATTCAAACCCTAAACCCTAATTTGTACCAAAAACCCTAATTTTTACCCAAAACCTTAATTGTAACCCAGAGACCTAATTTTGACCCAAAACCCTAATACTAACCCTATTTTTGACTCAAAACCCTATTTTAAACTCAAAACCCTATTTCAAACCCTAAACCCAAACTTTGACCATAAACCCAAAATTTGACCCAAAAAACTAACTTTGACACGAAACCCTAATATTAACCCAGAAACCCTAATTATAACCTTATTTTTAACAAAAAACCCTATTTTTAACCCAAAACCTTAATTCAAACCCTAAACCCAAATTTTGACCCAAAACCCAAATTTGGACCCAAAACCAAAGTTTTGACCCAAAACCCTATTTTGACCCGTAACTCTAACTTTAACACAAAACCCTAATTCTAACCCTATTTTTGACCCAAAACCATATTTTAAACTCAAAACCCTATTTCAAAACCTCAACCCTAAATCGACCTTAACCCTAATTTTGACCCGAAACCCTATTTCTAACCTTATTTTTGACACAAAACCCCATTTTTAACTCAAAACCTTAATTCAAACCCTAAACCCTAATTTTGACCCAAAACCCAAGTGTTGCCCCAATACCCTAATTCTAACCCTATTTTGACCCAAAACCCTATTTTTAACTCAAAACCCTAATTCAAACCCTAAACCCTAATTTTGACCCTAAACCCAAAATTTGACCCGAATCCCTAATTTTTACCCAAAACCCTAATTCTATCCCTAATTCCGACCCAAAACCTAATTTAAAATCAAAACCCTAATTCAAACCCTAAACCCTATGTTTGACCCAAAACCCTAATTTAAACCCAAAGCCCTAATTTTGACCTAAAACCCTAATCTAACATTATTTTTGACCCAAAACCCTATTTCAAACCCAAAACCCTAAATTTGACCCCGAACCCTAATTTTGACCCGAAACCCTAATTTTACCCAAAACCCTAATTCTAACCCAAATTCTAACCCCGAGCCCTAATTTTGACCCAGAACCTTAATTTTAACCCAAAACCCTAATTCTAACCCTATTTTTGAACCAAAACCTATTTTTAACTCAAAACCCTTATTCAAACCCTAAACCCTAATTTGTACCAAAAACCCTAATTTTGACCCAAAACCCTAATTTTAACCCAGAGCCCTAGTTTTGACCCAAAACCCTAGTTTTAACCCCAAACGAAAATTCAAACCCTAAACCTCGAAAACCCTAATTTGGACCCAAAACCTAAATTTTGACCCAATACACTAATTTTAACACAAAGCCCTTATTTTGACACAAAACCCTAATTCTAACCGTATTTTTGACCCAAAACCCTATTTAAAACTCTATTTCAAACCCTAAACCCAAATTTTGATCCGGAACCCTAAATTTGCCCTGGAACCCTAATTTTGCCCCGAAACCCTAATTTTAACCCAAACCCCTAATTATAACCCAAAGCCCTAATTTTGACCCAAAACCCTAATTCTAACCATATTCTTAACCCAAAATTCTATTTTTAACTCAAAACCATTATTCAAACCATAAACCCCAATTCTGACCCTAAACCCAAAATTTGACCCGAAACCCTAATTTTAACCCAAAACCCTAATTCTAACCCTATTTCTGACCCAAAAACCTATTTTTTACTCAAAACCCAAATTCAAACCCTAAATCCTATGTTTGACCCAAAACCATAATTTTAACCCCAAAGCCCTAATTTTGACCTAAAACCCTAATTCTAACACTAATTTTGACCCAAAACCCTATTTTAAACTCAAAACCCTCTTTCAAACCCTAAACCTTAATTTTGACCCTAAACCCTAAATTTGACCCCGAACCCCAATTTTGACCCGAAACCCTAATTTTACCCAAAATCCTAATTCTACCCTAAGCCCTAATTTTGACACAACCCTAATTTTAACCCAAAACCCTAATTCTAACCCTATTTTTGACCCAAAAGCATATCTTTAACTCAAAACCCTAATTCAAACCCTAAACCCTAATTTGTACCAAAACCCTAATTTTTACCCAAAACCTTAATTGTAACCCAGAGACCTAATTTTGACCCAAAACCCTAATACTAACCCTATTTTTGACTCAAAACCCTATTTTAAACTCAAAACCCTATTTCAAACCCTAAACCCAAACTTTGACCATAAACCCAAAATTTGACCCAAAAAACTAACTTTGACACGAAACCCTAATATTAACCCAGAAACCCTAATTATAACCTTATTTTTAACAAAAAACCCTATTTTTAACCCAAAACCTTAATTCAAACCCTAAACCCAAATTTTGACCCAAAACCCAAATTTGGACCCAAAACCAAAGTTTTGACCCAAAACCCTATTTTGACCCGTAACTCTAACTTTAACACAAAACCCTAATTCTAACCCTATTTTTGACCCAAAACCATATTTTAAACTCAAAACCCTATTTCAAAACCTCAACCCTAAATCTGACCCAGAACCCTAATTTTGACCCGAAACCCTATTTCTAACCTTATTTTTGACACAAAACCCCATTTTTAACTCAAAACCTTAATTCAAACCCTAAACCCTAATTTTGACCCAAAACCCAAGTGTTGCCCCAATACCCTAATTCTAACCCTATTTTGACCCAAAACCCTATTTTTAACTCAAAACCCTAATTCAAACCCTAAACCCTAATTTTGACCCTAAACCCAAAATTTGACCCGAATCCCTAATTTTTACCCAAAACCCTAATTCTATCCCTAATTCTGACCCAAAAACCTATTTTAAAATCAAAACCCTAATTCAAACCCTAAACCCTATGTTTGACCCAAAACCCTAATTTAAACCCAAAGCCCTAATTTTGACCTAAAACCCTAATCTAACATTATTTTTGACCCAAAACCCTATTTCAAACCCAAAACCCTAAATTTGACCCCGAACCCTAATTTTGACCCGAAACCCTAATTTTACCCAAAACCCTAATTCTAACCCAAATTCTAACCCCGAGCCCTAATTTTGACCCAGAACCTTAATTTTAACCCAAAACCCTAATTCTAACCCTATTTTTGAACCAAAAACCTATTTTTAACTCAAAACCCTTATTCAAACCCTAAACCCTAAATTGTACCAAAAACCCTAATTTTGACCCAAAACCCTAATTTTAACCCAGAGCCCTAGTTTTGACCCAAAACCCTAGTTTTAACCCCAAACGAAAATTCAAACCCTAAACCTCGAAAACCCTAATTTGGACCCAAAACCTAAATTTTGACCCAATACACTAATTTTAACACAAAGCCCTTATTTTGACACAAAACCCTAATTCTAACCGTATTTTTGACCCAAAACCCTATTTAAAACTCTATTTCAAACCCTAAACCCAAATTTTGATCCGGAACCCTAAATTTGCCCCAGAACCCTAATTTTGCCCCGAAACCCTAATTTTAACCCAAACCCCTAATTATAACCCAAAGCCCTAATTTTGACCCAAAACCCTAATTCTAACCATATTCTTAACCCAAAATTCTATTTTTAACTCAAAACCCTTATTCAAACCATAAACCCTAATTTTGACCCTAAACCCAAAATTTGACTCGAAACCCTAATTTTAACCCAAAACCCTAATTCTAACCCTATTTCTGACCCAAAAACCTATTTTTTACTCAAAACCGAAATTCAAACCCTAAACTCTATGTTTGACCCAAAACCCTAATTTTAACCCCAAGGCCCTAATTTTGACCTAAAACCCTAATTCTAACACTATTTTTGACCCAAAACCCTATTTTAAACTCAAAACCATATTTCAAACCCTAAACCCTAATTTTGACTCTAAACCCTAAATTTGACCCCGAACCCCAATTTTGACCCGAAACCCTAATTTTACCCAAAATCCTAATTCTACCCTAAGCCCTAATTTTGACCCAACCCTAATTTTAACCCAAACCCCTAATTCTAACCCTATTTTTGACCCAAAAACATATCTTTAACTCAAAACCCTAATTCAAACCCTAAACCCTAATTTGTACCAAAAACCCTAATTCTAACCCTATTTTTAACTCAAAACCCTAATTCAAACCCTAAACCCTAATTTTGACCATAAACCCAAAAATTGATCCAAAACCCTAATTATAATCCAATTTCTGACCCAAAAACCTATTTTTAACTCAAAACCTTAATTCAAACCCTAAACCCAAGTTTTGACCCAAAACCCTAATTCTAACCCTATTTTGACCAAAAACCTTATTTTTAACTCAAAACCCTAATTCAAACCCTAAACCCTAATTTGTACCAAAAACCATAATTTTGTCCCAAAACCTTAATTTTAACCCAGAGCCCTAATTTTGAGCCAAAACACTAATACTAACCCTATTTTTGACCCAAAACCCTATTTTAAACTCAAAACCCTATTTCAAACCCTAAACCCTAAGTTTGACCATAAACCCAAAATTTGACCCAAAAAACTAATTTTGACTCGAAACCCTAATATTAACCCAGAAACCCTAATTCTAACCCTATTTTTAACGAAAAACCCTATTTTTAACCCAAAACCTTAATTCAAACCATAAACCCTAATTTTGACCCAAAACCCTAATTTGGACCCAAAACCCAAGTTTTCAACCAAGACCCTATTTTGACACGTAACCCTAATTTTAACGCAAAACCCTAATTCTAACCCTATTTTTGACCAAAAACCCTATTTTAAACTCAACCCTATTTTAAACCCTCAACCCTAAATATGACACAGAACCCTAATTTTGACCGGAAACCCTAATTTTAAACCAAAACCCTAATTCTAACCCTATTTTTGACCCAAAACCCTATTTTGAACTCAAAACCTTTATTCAAACCCTAAACTATGATTTTGAGCCAAAACCCTAATTTGGACCCAATACCCAAATTTTAACCCAAAACCCTAATTCTAACCATATTTTTGACCCCAAACACTATTTTAAACTCAAAACCATAATTCAAACCCTAATTTTGATCCTAAACTCTAAATTTGACCCAGAAACCTAAATTTTCCCAAAACCCTAATTTTAACTCAAAACCCTAATTTTAACCCAAAACCCTAATTCTAAACCTTTTTTTGACCAAAACCCTATTTTAAACTCAAAACCTAATTCTGACCCTCAACCCTAATTTGGACCCTAAAATTGACCCAGAACCCTAATTTTGACCCGAAACCCTAATTTTACCCAAAAGCCTAATTCTAACCGTAATTCAAACCCTAAACCCTAATTTTGACACGGAATCCTAATTTTGACCCGAAACCCTAATTTTAACCAAAAACCCTAATTTTAACCCAAATCCTAATTTTGACCCAAAACCCTAATTCTAACCCTATTTTTAACTCAAAACCCTAATTCAAACCCTAAACCCTAATTTTGACCATAAACCCAAAAATTGATCCAAAACCCTAATTATAATCCAATTTCTGACCCAAAAACCTATTTTTAACTCAAAACCTTAATTCAAACCCTAAACCCAAGTTTTGACCCAAAACCCTAATTCTAACCCTATTTTGACCAAAAACCTTATTTTTAACTCAAAACCCTAATTCATACCCTAAACCCTAATTTGTACCAAAAACCCTAATTTTGTCCCAAAACCTTAATTTTAACCCAGAGCCCTAATTTTGACCCAAAACACTAATACTAACCCTATTTTTGACCCAAAACCCTATTTTAAACTCAAAACCCTATTTCAAACCCTAAACCCTAAGTTTGACCATATAACCAAAATTTGACCCAAAAAACTAATTTTGACTATGAACCCTAATATTAACCCAGAAACCCTAATTCTAACCCTATTTTTGACGAAAAACCCTATTTTTAACCCAAAACCATAATTCAAACCCTAAACCCTAATTTTGACCCAAAACCCTAATTTGGACCCAAAACCCAAGTTTTCAACCAAAACTCTATTTTGACACGTAACCCTAATTTTAACGTAAAACCCTAATTCTAACCCTATTTTTGACCAAAAACCCTATTTTAAACTCAACCCTATTTTAAACCCTCAACCCTAAATATGACACAGAACCCTAATTTTGACCGGAAACCCTAATTTTAAACCAAAACCCTAATTCTAACCCTATTTTTGACCCAAAACCCTATTTTGAACTCCAAACCTTTATTCAAACCCTAAACTATGATTTTGAGCCAAAACCCTAATTTGGACCCAATACCCAAATTTTAACCCAAAACCCTAATTCCAACCATATTTTTGACCCCAAACACTATTTTAAACTCAAAACCCTAATTCAAACCCTAATTTTGATCCTAAACTCTAAATTTGACCCAGAACCCTAAATTTTCCCAAAACCCTAATTTTAACTCAAAACCCTAATTTTAACCCAAAACCCTAATTCTAAACCTTTTTTTGACCAAAACCCTATTTTAAACTCAAAACCTAATTCTAACCCTAAACCCTAATTTGGACCCTAAAATTGACCCAGAACCCTAATTTTGACCCGAAACCCTAATTTTACCCAAAAACCTAATTCTAACCGTAATTCAAACCCTAAACCCTAATTTTGACACGGAATCCTAATTTTGACCCGAAACCCTAATTTTAACCAAAAACCCTAATTTTAACCCAAATCCTAATTTTGACCCAAAACCCTAATTCTAACCCTATTTTTAACTCAAAACCCTAATTCAAACCCTAAACCCTAATTTTGACCATAAACCCAAAAATTGATCCGAAACCCTAATTATAATCCAATTTCTGACCCAAAAACCTATTTTTAACTCAAAACCTTAATTCAAACCCTAAACCCAAGTTTTGACCCAAAACCCTAATTCTAACCCTATTTTGACCAAAAACCTTATTTTTAACTCAAAACCCTAATTCAAACCCTAAACCCTAATTTTGACCCAAAACCCAAAATTTGACCGGAAACCCTAATTTAAACCCTATTTTTGACCAAAAACCCTATTTCAAACCCTAAACCCTAATTTGACCCTAAACCCTAAATTTGACCCAAAACCCTATTTTTAACTCAAAACCCTAATTCAAACCTTGACCCAAAACCCTAATTTAACACCAAATCGCTAATTTTGACACAAAACCCTCTTTTAAACTCAAAACCCTAATTCAAACCCTAAACCCTAATTTTGATCCTTAACACTAATTTTAACCCAAAACCCTAATTGTAACCCAAAGCCCTAATTTTGACCCAGAACCCTAATTTTGACCCGAAACCTTGATTTTAAACCAAAACCCTAATTCTAACCCTATTTTTGACCCAAAACCCTATTTTAAACTCAAAACCTTAATTCAAACCCTAAACTCTAAATTTGAGCCAAAACCCTAATTTGGACCCAATACCCAAATTTTAACCCCAAACCCTAATTCTAACCTTATTTTTGACCCAAACCCCTATTTTAAACTCAAAACCCTAATTCAAACCCTAAACCCTAATTTTGATCCGAAACCCTAAATTTGACCCAGAACCCTAATTTTTGCCAAAACCCTAATTTTAACTCAAAACCCTAATTTTGATCCTAAACACTAATTCTAACCCTATTTTTGACACAAAACCCTATTTTAAACTCAAAACCTAATTCAAACCCTAAACCCTAATTTGACCCAAAATCCTAATTTTGACCCGAAACCCTAATTTTACCTAAAAGACTAGTTCTAACCCTAATTCAAACCCTAAACCCTAATTTTGACCCACAACCCTAATTTTGACCCGAAACCCTTATTTTAAACTAAAACACTAATTTTAACCCAAAACCCTAATTCTGACCCAAAACCCTTATTCAAACCCTACACCCTATGTTTGACCCAAAACCCTAATTTTAACCCAAAGCCCTACTTTTGAGCTAAAACCATAATTCTAACCCTATTTTTGCCGTAAAACCCTATTTCTAACCCCTAAACCCTAACTTTGATGCTAAACCTTAATTTTGACCCCGAAACCCTAATTTTACCCAAAACCCTAATTCTAACGCAAATTCTAACCCTAAGCCCTAATTTTGTCGCGGAACCCTAATTCTAACCCTATTTTTGACCCAAAAACCTAATTTTCATTCGAAACCCTAATTCAAACCCTAAACCCTAATTTGTACCAAAAACCCTAATTTTGGCCCAAAACCCTAATTTTAACCCAAACCCTAATTTTCCCCTAATTTTGACCCCAAACCCAAATTCTAACTTTATTTTTGACCCAAAACCCTATTTTTAACTCAAAACCTTAATTCAAACCCTAAACCCCGATTTTGACCCAAAACCAAAATTTGGACCCAAAACCCAAATTATGACCCAAAACCTTAATTCTAACCATATTTTGACCCGAAACCCTATTTTTAACTCAAAACCCTAATTCAAACACTAAACCCTAATTTTGACCGTAAACCCAAAATTTGACCCAAAAACCTAATTTTGACCCGTAACCCTACTTTTAACGCCAAACCCTAATTCTAACCCTATTTTTGACACAAACCCTATTTTAAACTCAAAACCTTATTTAAAACCCTAAATCCTAAATCTGACCCTGAACCCTAATTTTGACCCGAAACCCTATTTTTGACCCAAAACCCTATTTTTAACTCAAAACCTTAATTCAAACCCTAAACTCTAATTTTGACCCAAAACCCTATTTTGGACCCAATACCCAAATTTTAACCCCCAAACCCTATTTTAAACTCAAAACCCTAATTCAAACCCTAAGCACTAATTTTAATCCGAAACCCTAAATTTGACCCAGAACCCTAATTTTTCCCAAAACCCTAATTTTAACTCAATACCCTAATTCAAACCCTAAACACTAATTTTGATCCTAAACCTTAAATTTGACCCATAACCCTTATTTTTCCCAAAACCCTATTTGAAACTCAACCTAATTCAAACCCTAAACCCTAATTTGGACCCTAAATTTGACCCAGAACCGTAATTTTGACCCGAAACCCTAATTTTACCCAAAAGCATAATTCTAACCCTAATTCAAACCCTAAACCCTAATTTTGACCCAGAGCCCTATTTTCAACACACAGCCCTAATTGAAACCTTATTTTTGACCCAAAACCCTATTTTTAACACAAAGCCCTAATTTTGATACTAAACTCTAAATTTGACCCAGAACCCTAATTTTGATCCGAAACCCTAGTTTTGACCCTAAACCCAAATTCAAACCCTAAACCCTAATTTGGACCCAAAACCCAAATTTTGACCCAAAGCCCTAATTTTGACCCACAACCCAAATTCTAACCCTATTTTGACCCAAAATCCTATTTTTAACTCAAACCCTAATTCAAACCCTAAACCCTAATTTTGACCCTAAACCCAAAATTTGACCCGAAACCCTAATTTCAACCCAAAACCCTAATTTTACCCAAAATCCTAATTCTAACCCAAATTCTAACCCTAAGCCCTAATTTTGACACAGAGCCCTAATTTTAACCCAAAACCCTAATTCTAACCCTATTTTGACCCAAAAATATATCTTTAACTCAAAACCCTAATTCAAACCCTAAACCCTAATTTGTACCAAAAACCCTATTTTTACCCAAAACCCTATTTTAAACTCAAAACCCTATTTCAAACCCTATACCCTAACTTTGACTATTCACAAAATTTGACCCAAAAACCTAATTTTGACTCGAAAACCTAATTTTAACCCAAAACCCTAATTCTAACCTTATTTTTGACCCAAAACCCTATTTTTAACTCAAAACCTTAATTCAAAACCTAAACCCTAATTTTTACCCAAAACCCAAATTTGCACCCAAAACCCAAATTTTGACCCCAAACCCTAATTCTAACCCTATTTTGACCCAAAACCCTATTTCAAACTCAAAACCCTAAACCCTAATTTTGATCCTAAAGCTTAAATTTCGCCCAGAACCCTAATTTTTCCTAAACCCCTAATTTGGACCCTAAACCCTAAATTTGACCCAGAACCCTAATTTTACCCAAAAGCCTAATTCTAACCCTAATTTAAACCCTAAACCCTAATTTTGACCTAGATCCCTAATTTTGACCCGAAACCCTAAATTTTAACCCAAACCCCTAATTTTGACACAAACCCCTATTTTAAACTCAAAACCCTAATTCAAACCCTAAACCCTAATTTTGATCCTAAACACTAATTTTAACCCAAAACCCTATTTGTAACCCAAAGCCCTAATTTTGACCCAAAACCCTAATTCTAACCCTATTTTTGACCCAAAACCCTATTTTAAACTCAAAACCTTATTTCAAACCCTAAACCCTAATTTTGAGCCAAAACCCAAATTTGGACCCAATACCCAAATTTTAACCCCAAACCCTAATTCTAACCTTATTTTTGACCCAAAATCCTATTTTTAACTCAAAACCTTAATTCAAACCCACAACCCTAATTTGGACCCAAAACCCAAATTTGGACCCAAAACCCAAGTTTTGACCCAAAACCCTAATTCTAACCCAATTTTGACCCAAAGCCCTCTTTTTAACTCAAAACCCTAATTCAAACCCTAAACCCTAATTTTGACCCTAAACTCAAAATTTGACTCTAAAACCTAATTATGACCTGTAACCCTTATTTTAACGCAAAACCCTAATTCTAACCCTATTTTTGACCCAATTTTAACTCAAAACCTTAATTCAAACCCTAAACTCTAATTTGGACCCAAAACCCTAATTTGGACCCAATACCCAAATTCTAACCCCAAACCCTAATTGAAACCATATTTTTGACCCAAAACCCTATTTTAAACTCAAAACCCTAATTCAAACCCTAATTTTGATCCTAAACCCTAAATTTGACACCAGAACCCTTATTTTACCCCAAAACCCTAATTCTAACCCTATTTTTGACCAAAAATCCAATTTTAAACTCAAAACCTAATTCAAACCCTAAACCCTAATTTGGACCCTAAACCATAAATTTGACCCAGAACCCTAATTTTGACCCGAAACCCTAATTTTAACAAAAAGCCTAATTCTAACCCTAATTCAAACCCAAAATCCAAATTTTGACCCAGAACCCTAATTTTTACGCGAAACCCTAAATTTAAACCCAAAACTCTAATTTTAACCCTATTTTGACCCAAACCCTATTTTAAACTCAAAACACTAATTCAAACCCTAAACCCTAATTTTGACCCTAAGCCCTAATTTTGACCCAAAACCCTATTTCAAACTCAAAACCCTATTTCAAACTCAAAACCCTATTTCGAACCCTAAACCCTATTTGACCCAAAACCCTATTTTTAACTCAAAAACCTAATTCAAACCTTGACCCAAAACCCTAATTTAACGCCAAATCCCTAATTTTGACACAAAACCCTATTTTAAACTCAACCCTAATTCAAACCCTAAACCCTATTTTGATCCTAAACACTAATTTAAACCCTAAACCCTAAATTTGACCCAGAACCCTAATTTTAACCCAAAACCCTAATTCTAACCTTATTTTGACCCAAAAACCTATTTTTAACAGAAAACCCTAATTCAAACCCTAAACCCTAATTCGTACCAAAAACCCTAATTTTGACCCAAAACCCAAAGTTTAACCCAGAACCCTAATTTTGACCCAAAACCCTAATTCTAACCTAATTTTTTACCCAAAACCCTATTTTTAACTCAAAACCTTAATTCAAACCCTAAACCCAAATTTGGACCCAAAACCCTAATTCTAACCCTATATTGACCCAAAACCCTATTATTAACTCAAAAACCTAAATTTGACCCTAAACCGAAAATTTGACCCTAAACCCTTATTTTAACCCAAAGCCCTAATTTTGACCCGAAACCCTTATTCTAACCCTATTTTTGCCCCAAAATCCTATTTTTGACTCAAAACCCTATTTCAAACCCTAAACCCAAAATTTGACCCGAAACCCTAATTTTTACCCAAAACCCTAATTCTAACCCTATTTCTGACCCATAAACCTATTTTTAACTCAAAACACTATTTCAAATCCTAGACCCTATGTTTGACCCAATTCCCTAATTTTAACCCAAAGCCCTAATTTTGACATAAAACCCTAATTCTAACCCTATTTTAACCCTAAACCCTAAATTTGGCCCCGAACCCTAATTTTGGCCCGAATCCCAAATTATACCCAAAACCCTAATTCTAACCCAAATTCTAACCCTAATCCCTAATTTTGACCCAGAACCCTAATTTTAACCCAAAACTCTAATTCTAACCCTATTTTTGACCCAAAAACCTATTTTTAACTCAAAACCCTAATTCAAACCCTAAACCCTAATTTGTTCCAAAAACCCTAATTTTGACCCAAAACCCTAATTTGGACCCAATACCCAAATTTTAACCCCAAACCCAAATTCTAACCTTATTTTTGACCCAAAACCTAAATTCTTACCCTATTTTGACCCAAAACCCTATTTTTAACTCAAAACCCTAATTCAAATCCTAAACCCTAATTTTGACCCTAAACCCTAATTTTAAACCAAAACCCTAATTCTAATCCTATTTTTGACCCAAAACCTATTTTTAACTCAAAACCCTATTTCCAACCCTAAACCCTAATTTTGACCCAAAACCCTAATTTGGACCCAATACCCAAATTTTAATCCAAAACCCTAATTCTAACCTTATTTTTGACCCTAAACCCTATTTTAAACTCAAACCCCTAATTCAAACACTAAACCCTAATTTTGATCCGAAACCCTAAACTTGACCCAAAACCCTAATTTTTCCTAAAACCCTAACTCAATACCCTAATTCAAACCCTAAACCCTAATTTTGATCCTAAACCTTAAATTTGACCCAGAACCCTAATTTTAACCCAAAATCCTAATTCCAACCCTATTTTAGACCCAAAACCCTATTTGAAACTCAACCTAACTCGAACCCTAAACCCTAATTTGGACCCTAAATTTGGCCCAGAACCGTAATTTTGACCCAAAACACTAATTTTACCCAAAAGCATAATTCTAACCCTAATTAAAACCCTAAACACTAATTTTGACCCCGAACCCTAATTTTGACCCGAAACCCTAAATTTTAACCCAAAACCCTAATTCTAACCTTATTTTTGACCCAAAACCCTATTTTTAACACAAAGCCCTAATTCAAACCCTAATTTTTATACTAAACTCTAAATTTGACCCAGAACCCTAATTTTGATCCGAAACCCTAGTTTTAACCCAAAACCCAAATTCAAACCTAAACCCTAATTTGGACCCAAAACCCAAATTTTGACCCAAAACCCTAATTTTAACCCAAAGCCCTAATTTTGACCCAAAACCCTAATTCTAACCTTATTTTTGACCCAAAACCATATTTTTAACACAAAGCCCTAATTCAAACCCTAATATTGATCTGATACCCTAAATTTGACCCAGAACCCTAATTTTGACCCGAAACCCTAATTTTAAACCAAAACCCTAATTTTAACCCAAATCCGTAATTTTAACCCAAAGCCCTAATTTTGACCCAAATCCCTAATTCTAACCCTATTTTTGACCCAAAAACCTAATTTTGACCCTAAACCCAAAATTTGACCCGAAACTCTAATTTTAACCCAAAACCCTAATTCTAACCCTATTTCTGACCCAAAACCCTATTTCAAACCCTAAAGCCTAATTTTGACCCCGAACCCTAATTTTGACCCGAAACCCTAATTTTACCCAAAATCTAACCCTAAGCCCTAATTTTGACACAACCCTAATTTTAACCCAAAACCCTAATAGTAACCCTATTTTTGACCCAAAACCCTATTTTAAACTCAAAACCCTATTTCAAACCCTAAACCCTAACTTTAACCATAAAACCAAAATTTGACCCAAAAACCTAATTTTGACTCGAAACCCTAATTTTAACCCAAAACCCTATTTTTAACTCAAAACCTTAATTCAAACCCTAAACCCTAATTTTGACCCAAAACCCAATTTTGGACCCAAAACCAATGTTTTGACCCAAAACCCTATTTTAAACTCAAAACCCAATTTTGACCCAAAACCCATATTTTGATCCTAAACCTTAAATTTGACCCAAAACCCTAATTCCCAAAACCCTAATTTTGACCCTAAACCCTAAATTAGACCCGGAACCCTATTTTTGACCCGAAACCCTAATTTTACCAAATGCCTAATTCTAACCCTAAATCAAACCATAAATCCTAATTTTGACCCAGAACCCTAATTTTTACCCGAAACCCTAAATTTTAACCCAAAACCCTAATTTTAACACTATTTTGACCCAAAACCCTATTTTTAACTCAGAACCCTAATTCAAACCTTGACCCAAAACCCTAATTTAACACCAAATCACTAATTTGACACAAAACCCTATTTTAAACTCAAAACCCTAATTCAAACCCTAAACCCTAATTTTGATCCTTAACACTAATTTTAACCCAAAACCCTAATTGTAACCCAAAGCCCTAATTTTGACCCAGAACCCTAATTTTGACACGAAACCTTAATTTTAAACCAAAACCCTAATTCTAACCCTATTTTTGACCCAAAACCCTATTTTAAACTCAAAACCTTAATTCAAACCCTAAACTCTAAATTTGAGCCAAAACCCAAATTTGGACCCAATACCCAAATTTTAACCCAAAACCCTAATTCTAACCTTATTTTTTACCCTAAACCCTATTTTAAACTCAAAACCCTAATTCAAACCCTAAACCCTAATTTTGATCCGAAACCCTAAATTTGACCCAGAACCCTAATTTTTCCCAAAACCCTATTTTTAACTCAAAACCCTAATTTTGATCTAAACACTAATTCTAACCCTATTTTTGACCCAAAACCCTATTTTAAACTCAAAACCTAATTCAAACCCTAAACCCTAATTTGACCCAAAATCCTAATTTTGACCCGAAACCCTAATTTTACCCAAAAGACTAGTTCTAACCCTAATTCAAACCCTAAACCCTAATTTTGACCCGGAACCCTAATTTTGACCCAAAACCCTTATTTTAAACCAAAACCCTAATTTTAACCCAAACCCCTAATTCTGACCCAAAACCCTTATTCAAACCCTACACCCTATGTTTGACCCCAAAACCCTAATTTTAACCCAAAGCCCTACTTTTGAGCTAAAACCCTAATTCTAACCCTATTTTTGACGTAAAACCCAATTTCTAACCCTAAACCCAAACTTTGACGCTAAACCTTAAATTTGACCCCGAACCCTAATTTTGACCCGAAACCCTAATTTTACCAAAAACCCTAATTCTAACCCAAATTCTAACCCTAAGCCCTATTTTTGTCCCGGAACCCTAATTCTAACCCTATTTTTGACCCAAAAACCTATTTTTCATTCAAAACCCTAATACAAACCCTAAACCCTAATTTGTACCAAAAACCCTGATTTTGGTCCAGAGCCCTAATTTTGACCCCAAACCCAAATTCTAACTTTATTTTTGACCCAAAACCCTATTTTTAACTCAAGACCTTAATTCAAACCCTAAACCCTGATTTTGACCCAAAACCAAAATTTGGACCCAAAACCCAAGTTATGAGCCAAAACCTTAATTCTAACCCTATTTTGACCCAAAACCCTATTTTTAACTCAAAACCCTAATTCAAACCCTAAACCCTAATTTTGACCCTAAACCCAAAATTTGACCCAAAAACCTAATTTTGACCCGTAACCCTACTTTTAACGCCAAACCCTAATTCTAACCCTATTTTTGACCCAAAACCCTATTTTAAACTCAAAACCTTATTTAAAACCCTAAATCCTAAATCTGACCCTGAACCCTAATTTTGACCCGAAACCCTATTTTTAACTCAAAACCTTAATTCAAACCCTAAACTCTAATTTTGACCCAAAACCCTAATTTGGACCCAATACCCAAATTTTAACCCCCAAACCCTATTTTAAACTCAAAACCCTAATTCAAACCCTAAGCCCTAATTTTAATCCGAAACCCTAAATTTGACCCAGAACCCTAATTTTTCCGAAAACCCTAATTTTAACTCAATACCCTAATTCAAACCCTAAACACTAATTTTGATCCTAAACCTTAAATTTGACCCAGAACCCTTATTTTTCCCAAAACCCTATTTGAAACTCAACCTAATTCAAACCCTAAACCCTAATTTGGACCATAAATTTGGCCCAGAACCGTAATTTTGACCCGAAACCCTAATTTTACCCAAAAGCATAATTCTAACCCTAATTCAAACCCTAAACCCTAATTTTGACCCAGAGCCCTATTTTTAACACAGTCGTAATTCAAACCTTATTTTTGACCTAAAACCCTATTTTTAACACAAAACCCTAATTCTAACCCTATTTTTGACCCAAAATCCTATTTTTAGCTCAAACCCTAATTCAAACCCTAAGCCCTAATTTTGACACAGAACCCTAATTTCAACCCAAAATTTGACCCGAAACCCTAATTTCAACCCAAAACCCTAATTTTACCCAAAATCCTAATTCTAACCCAAATTCTAACCCTAAGCCCTAATTTTGACACAACCCTAATTTAACCCAAAACCATAATTCTAACCCTATTTTGACCCAAAAATATATCTTTAACTCAAAACCCTAATTCAAACCCTAAACCCTAATTTGTACCAAAAACAATATTTTTACCCAAAACCCTATTTTAAACTCAAAACCCTATTTCAAACCCTATACCCTAACTTTGACTATTCACAAAATTTGACCCAAAAACCTAATTTTGACTCGAAACCCTAATTTTAACCCAAAACCCTAATTCTAACCTTATTTTCGACCCAAAACCCTATTTTTAACTCAAAACCTTAATTCAAAACCTAAACCCTAATTTTGACCCAAAACCCAAATTTGCACCCAAAACCCAAATTTTGACCCCAAACCCTAATTCTAACCCTATTTTGACCCAAAACCCTATTTTAAACTCAAAACCCTAAACCCTAATTTTGATCCTAAAGCTTAAATTTTGCCCAAAACCCTAATTTTTCGCAAAACCCTAATTTTAACCTAAAACCCTAATTCTAACCCTATTTTTGACCCAAAACACTATTTTAAACCCAAAACCTAATTCAAACCCTAAACCCTAAATTTCACCCAGAACCCTAATTTTGTTCTGAAACCCTAATTTTACCCAAAAGCCTAATTCTAACCCTAATTTAAACCCTAAACCCTAATTTTGACCTAGAACCCTAATTTTGACCCGAAACCCTAAATTTTAACCCAAAACCCTAATTTTAACCCTAATTTTGACCAAAACCCTATTTTAAACTCAAAACCCTAATTCAAACCCTAAACCCTAATTTTGATCCTAAACAGTAATTTTAACCCAAAACCCTATTTGTAACCCAAAGCCCTAATTTTAACCCAAAACCCTAATTCTAACCCAATTTTGACCCAAAACCCTCTTTTTACCTCAAAACCCTAATTCAAACCCTAAACTCTAATTTTGAGCCAAAACCCTAATTTGGACCCAATACCCAAATTTTAACCCCAAACCCTAATTCTAACCTTATTTTTTACCCAAAACCTTATTTTTAACTCAAAACCTTAATTCAAACCCACAACCCTAATTTTGACCCAAAACCCAAATTTGGACCCAAAAACCAAGTTTTGACCCAAAACCCTAATTCTAACCCAATTTTGACCCAAAACCCTCTTTTTAACTCAAAACCCTAATTCAGACCCTAAACTCTAATTTTGAGCCAAAACCCTAATTTGGAACCAATACCCAAATTTTAACCCCAAACCCTAATTCTAACCTTATTTTTGACCCAAAACCCTATTTTTAACTCAAAACCTTAATTCAAACCCACAACCCTAATTTTGACCCAAAACCCAAATTTGGACCCAAAACCCAAGTTTTGACCCAAAACCCTAATTCTAACCCAATTTTGACCCAAAACCCTCTTTTTAACTCAAAACCCTAATTCAAACCCTAAACCCTAATTTTGACCCTAAACGCAAAATGTGACTCAAAAACCTAATTATGACCTGTAACCCTTATTTTAATGCAAAACCCTAATTCTAAACCTATTTTTGACCCAAAACCATATTTTAAACTCAAAAACCTATTTCAAACCCTAAACCCTAAATCTGACCCAGAACCCACATTTTCACCCGAAACCCTAATTTTAAAACAAAACCCTAATTCTAACCCTATTTTTGATCCAATTTTAACTCAAAACCTTAATTCAAACCCTAAACTCTAATTTGGACCCAAAACCCTAATTTGGACCCAACACCCAAATTTTAACCCCAAACCCTAATTCAAACCTTATTTTTGACCCAAAACCCTATTTTAAACTCAAAAGCCTAATTCAAGCCCTAATTTTGATCCTAAACCCTAAATTTGACCCCAGAACCCTTATTTTAACCCAAAACTCTAGTTTTAACCCTATTTTGACCCAAACCCTATTTTAAACTCAAAACCCTTATTCAAACCCTAAACCCTAATTTTGATCCTAAACACTAATTTTAACCCAAAACCCTATTTGTAACCCAAAGCCCTAATTTTGACCCAAAACCCTATTTCAAACTCAAAACCCTATTTCGAACCCTAAACCCTAAATCTGACCCAAAACCCTAATTTTAACACTATTTTTGACCCAAAACCCTATTTTTAACTCAAAACCCTAATTCAAACCTTGACCCAAAACCCTAATTTAACACCAAATCCCTAATTTTGACACAAAACCCTATTTTAAACTCAACCCTAATTCAAACCCTAAACCTTATTTTGAGCCTAAACACTAATTTTAACCCAAAACCCTAATTTTAACCCAAAACCCTAAATTTGACCCATAACCCTAATTTTAACCCAAAACGCTAATTCTAACCCTATTTTTGACCCAAAAACCTATTTTTAACAGAAAATCCTAATTCAAACCCTAAACCCTAATTCGTACCAAAAACCCTAATTTTGACCCAAAACCCTAATTTTAACCCAGAACCCAAATTTTGACCCAAAACCCTAATTCTAGCCTAATTTTTGACCCAAAACCCTATTTTTAACTCAAAACCTTAATTCAAACCCTAAACCCAAATTTGGACCCAAAACCCTAATTCTAACCCTATATTGACCCAAAACCCTATTTTTAACTCAAAAACCTAAATTTGACCCTAAACCGAAAATTTGATCCTAAACCCTAATTTTGACCAAGAACCCTAATTTTGACCCGAAACCCTTATTTTAGACCAAAACCCTAATTTTAACCCAAAGCCCTAATTTTGACCCAAAACCCTATTTCAAACCCTAAACCCAAAATTTGACCCGAAACCCTAATTTTTACCCAAAACCCTAATTCTAACCTTATTTCTGACCCAAAAACCTATTTTTAACTCAAAACACTAATTCAAATCCTAGACCCTATGTTTGACCCCATACCCTAATTTTAACCCAAAGCCCTAATTTTGACATAAAACCCTAATTATAACCCTATTTTAACCCTAAACCCTAAACCCTAAATTTGGCCCCGAACCCTAACTTTGGCCCGAAACCCAAATTATACCCAAAACCCTAATTCTAACCCAAATTCTAACCCTAAGCCCTAATTTTGACCCAGAACCCTAATTTTAACCCAAAACCCTAATTCTAACCCTATTTTTGACCCAAAAACCTATTTTTAACTCAAAACCCTAATTCGGTTCAAACCCTAAACCCTAATTTGTTCCAAAAACCCTAATTTTAACCCAAAACCCTAATTTGGATCCAATACCCAAATTTTAACCCCAAACCTAAATTCTAACCTTATTTTTGACCCAAAACCTAAATTCTTACCCTATTTTGACCCAAAACCCTATTTTTAACTCAAAACCCTAATTCAAATCCTAAACACTAATTTTGACCCTAAACCCTAATTTTAACGCGAAACCCTAATTTTAAACCAAAACCCTAATTCTAATCCTATTTTTGACCCAAAACCTATTTTTAACTCAAAACCCTATTTCCAACCCTAAACCCTAATTTTGACCCAAAACCCTAATTTGGACCCAATACCCAAATTTTAATCCAAAACCCTAATTCTAACCTTATTTTTGACCCTAAACCCTATTTTAAACTCAAAACCCTAATTCAAACACTAAACCCTAATTTTGATCCGAAACCCTAAATTTGAACCAGAACCCTAATTTTTCCCAAAACCCTAACTCAATACCCTAATTCAAACCCTAAACCCTAATTTTGATCCTAAACCTTAAATTTGACCCAAAACCCTAATTTTAACCCAAAATCCTAATTCCAACCCTATTTTTGAGACCCAAAACCCTATTTGAAACTCAACCTAACTCAAACCCTAAACCCTAATTTGGACCCTAAATTTGGCCCAAGAACCCTAATTTTGACCCAAAACCCTAATTTTATCCAAAAGCATAATTCTTAACCTAATTCAAACCCTCAACCCTAATTTTGACCCAAACCCTAATTTTGACCAAACCCTAAATTTTAAACCAAAACCCTAATTCTAACCTTATTTTTGACCCAAAACCCTATTTTTAACACAAAGCCCTAATTCAAACCCTAATTTTGATACTAAACTCTAAATTTGACCCAAACCCTAATTTTGATCCAAAACCCTAGTTTTAACCCAAAACCCAAATTCAACTACCTAAACCTAATTTGACCAAACCCAATTTGACCCAAAACCCAAATTTTAACCCAAAACCCTAATTCTAACCCTATTTTTGACCCAAAACCTATTTTTAACCAAAAACCTAATTTAACCCCCTAATTTTAACCCAAAACCTAATACCTAAAACCCTAATTTTGACCAAAACCTATTTTCTCAAAACCCTATTTTAACCCTAAACCCTAATATTGACCCTAATCCCTAATTTTGACCATAAACCCTAATTTTTACCCAAAACTAAAAAAATCAAACCCTAATTCTAACCCTAATACCCTAAATTTGACCCAACCCTAAAAATTCTAACCCTATTTTTGACCCAAAACCCTATTTTAAACTCAAAACCTAATTAACCTAAAACCTAATTTTGACCCTAAACCCTAAATTTGACCAAAACCCTAATTATGACCCGAAACCATAATTTTACCCAAAAGCCTAATTCTAACCCTAATTCAAACCCTAAACCCTAATTTTGACCTAAACCTTAAATTTGACCCGACACCCTAAATTTAACCCAAAACCTTAATTCTAACCCTATTTTTTTTACCCAAAACCCTATTTTAAACTCAAAACCTAATTCAAACCCTAAACCCTAATTTTGAACCTAAACCCTAATTTTGACCCAAAACCCTAATTTTACGTCAAAACCCTAAGTCTAACCCTATCAACCCTAAACCCTAATTTTGAGCCAACCCTAATTTTGACCCAAACCCTAATTTTAACCAAAACCCTAATTTTAACCTAAAACCTAATTTTGACCCAAAACCCTATGAACCCTAATTTGACCCAAAGTCTAATTTACCTCAAAACCCTAATTTTACCCAAACCCTAATTTAACACCCTCCTATTTTACCAAACCCTAATTTTAACTAACCCTAATTAACCCTAACCCTAATTTTGACCCAAAACCCTAATTTTAACCCAAAACCCTAATTCTAACCTTATTTTTGACCCAAAACCTATTTTTAACTCAAAACCCTAATTCAAACCTAAACCCTAATTTTACAAAACCCTAAATTTTGACCCAAAACCCTAATTTTGACCCAAACCCTAATTTTAACGCAAACCCAAAACCTATTTTTGACCAAACCCTATTTTAAACTAAACCCATTTTAAACTCAAACCCTAATTCAAACCCTAAACCCTAATTTTGACCCAAAACCCTAATTTTGACCAAACCCTATTTTTGACCCAAAACCCTAATTTTTTGACTCAAAACCCTAATTTTAACCCTAAACCCTAATTTTAACCCTAAACCCTAATTTTGACCCAAAACCCTAATTTTGACCTGAAACCCTAATTCTAACCCTATTTTTGACCCAAAACCCTATTTTTAACTCAAAACCCTAATTCAAAACCCAAACTCTAATTTTGATCCTAAACCCTAAATTTGACCCAAAACCCTAATTTTTTCCAAAACCCTAACCCTAATTCAAACCTAAACCCTAATTTGACCCTAAACCCTAATTTGACCTAAACTTATTTGACCCAAACCCTAATTCTAACCCTATTTTTGACCCAAAACCCTATTTTTAACTCAAATCCCTAATCCTAATAAACTCTAAATTTGACCTAAACCCTAATTTTGACCCAAAACCCTAATTTTAAAACCCATTTAAACCCTAATTTTGACCAAAACCCTAATTTACTAAAATTTAATTTAACCCTAAACCCTAATTTTGACCCAAAACCCTAATTTTAACCTAAACCTAATTTTTACCCAAAACCCTAATTCTAACTCTTTTTGACCCAAACCCTATTTAACTCAAAACCCTAATTCAAACCCTAAACCTAATTTTGATCCTAAACCCTAAATTTGACCCAAACCCTAATTTTACCCAAAACCCTAATTCTAACCCTAATTCTAACCCTAACCTAATTTTTAACCCAAACCCTAATTTTAAACTCAAAACCTATTTTTGACCCAAAACCCTAATTTTGAACCAAAACCTAATTTTACCCTAAACCCTAATTTTGACCAAAACCCTATTTTTACCCAAAACCCAATTTTAACCCAAAACCCTAATTTAACCCTAATTTGACCCAAAAACCTAATTTTAACCAAAACCCTAATTTTGACTAAACCCTATTTTTCAAACCCTAATTTAACCTAAACCCTAATTTTGACCCAAACCCTAATTTTGACCCAAACCCTAATTTTGACCCAAAACCCTATTTACTAAACCCTATTTTTGACCCAAAACCCTAATTTTAACCCAAAACCCTAATTTTGACCCAAACCCTAATTAACCTATTTCACCCTAATTTTGACCCAAACCCTAATTTTGACCTAAACCCTAATTTTGACCCAAACCCTAATTCTAACTTTGCCTAAACCCTATTAACCTAAACCCTAAAACCTAAACCTAATTTGACCCAAAACCTAATTTTACCCAAAACCTAATTCTAACCCAAACCTATTTGACCCTAAACCCTAATTTTGACCTAAAACCTAATTTTGACCTAAAACCCTAATTTTAACCAATACCTAAATTTTTACCAAAACCCTAATTTTGACCCTAAACCCTAATTTTGACCAAAAACCCTAATTTTACCCAAAACCCTAATTTTAACCCAAACCCTAATCTACCCTAATTTTGACCAAAACCCTAATTTTGACCCAAAACCCTAATTTTGAACCTAAACTAATTGCCCAATAACTATTTGACCCAAACCCTAATTTTAACCCAAAACCTAATTTTACCTAATTTAACCCTATTTTGACCCAAAACCCTAATTTTACCCAAAACCCTAATTTACCCAAAACCCTAATTTTAACTCAAACCCTAATTTACCCTAAACCCTAATTTCCAAACCCTATTTTTACCCAAACCCTAATTTTAACCCAAAACCCTAATTAAACCTAACCTAAACTTTGACCCTAAATTTTGACCCAAAACCCTAATTTTAACCAAAACCCTAAAACCCTATTTTTGACCCAAAACCCTATTTTAAACTCAAAACCCTATTTCAAACCAAAACCCTAATTTTGACCCAAAACCCTAATTTTGACCCAAACCCTAATTTTAACCCAAAACCCTAATTCTAACCCTATTTTGACCCAAAACCTATTTTAAACTCAAAACCCTAATTCAAACCCTAAACCCTAATTTTGATCCAAAACCTAATTTGACCCAAAACCCTAATTTTAACCAAAACCCTAAACCAACCTAAACCTAATTTTGATCCTAAACCTTAAATTTGACCCCTAATTCTAACCTTATTTTTGACACAAAACTCTATTTTTAACACAAATCCCTAATTTTGATACTAAACTCTAAATTTGACCCAGAACCCTAATTTTTATCCGAAACCCTAGTTTTAACCCAAAACCCATGTTCAAACCCTAAACCTAATTTGGACCCAAAACCCAAATTTTGACCCAAAAACCTAATTTTAACCGAAGGCCCTAATTTTGACCCAAAACCCTAATTCTAACCTTATTTTTGACCCAAAACCCTATTTTTAACACAAAGCCCTAATTCAAACCCTAATTTTGATCCGAAACACTAATTTTAACCCAAAGCCCTAATTTTGACCCAAAACCCTAATTCTAACCGTATTTTTGACCCAAAACCCTATTATAAACTCAAAACCCTATTTCAGACCCTTAACCCTAATTTTGATCCGAAACCATAAATTTGGCCCAGAACTCTAATTTTGACACGAAACCCTAATTTTAAACCAAAACCCTAATTTTAACCCAAATCCCTAATTTTAACCCAAAGCCCTAATTTTGACCCAAAACCCTAATTCTAACCCTATTTTTGACCCAAAATCCTAATTTTTACTCAAAACCCTAATTCAAACCCTAAACCCTAATTTTGACACTAAACCCAAAATTTGACCCTAAAATCAAATTTTAACCCAAAACCCTAATTCTAACCCTATTTTTGACCCAAAAACCTATTTTTAACTCAAAACCCTAATTCATCCCTAAACCCTATGTTTGACCCAAAACCTTAGTTTTAACCTAAAGCCCGAATTTTGACCTAAAACCCTAATTCTAACATTATTTTTGGCTCAAAACCCTATTTCAAACCCTAAACCCTAATTTTGACCCTAAACCCTAAAGTTGACCACGAAACCCTAATTTTACCCAAAATCCTAATTCTAACCCAAATTCTAACCCTAAGCTCTAATTTTGACACAACCCTAATTCTAACCCTATTTTGACCCAAAACCCTATTTTAAACTCAAAACCTAATTTGGACCCTAAACCCAAAATTTGACCCAAGAACCCAAAATTTGACCCGAAACTCAAATTTTAACCCAAAACCCTAATTCTAACCCTATTTTTGACCCAAAAACCTATTTTTAACTCAAAACCCTAATTCTAACCCTAAACCCTATGTTTGACCCAAAACCCTAGTTTTAACCCAAAGCCCTAATTTTGACCTAAAACCCTAATTCTAACACTATTTTTGGCTCAAAACCATATTACAAACCCTAAACCCTAATTTTGACCCTAAACCCTAAATTTGACCACGAAACCCTAATTTAACCCAAAATCCTAATTCTAACCCAAATTCTAACCCTAAGCCCAAATTTTGACACAACCCTAATTTGACCCAAAACCCTATTTTAAACTCAAAACCTAATTTGGACCCAAAACCCTAAATTTGACCCAAGAACCCTAATTTTGACCCGAAACCATAATTTTACCCAAAAGCCTAATTCTAACCCTAATTCAAACCCTAAACCCTATTTTTGACCTAAACCTTAAATTTGACGCGACACCCTAATTTTAACCAAAAACCCTAATTCTAACCCTATTTTTTACCCAAAACCCTATTAACTCAAAACCTAATTCAAACCCAAAACCCTAATTTGGACCATAAATTTGACCTAGAACCGTAATTTTGACCCGAAACCCTAATTTTACCCAAAAGCCTAATTCTAACCCTAATTCAAACCCTAAACCCAAATTTTGAGCCAGAACCCTAATTTTGACCCGAAACCCTAATTTTAACCCAAAACCCTAATTTTAACCTAAAGGCCTAATTTTGACCCAAAACCCTATTTCTAACCCTATTTTTGACCCAAAGTCCTATTTTACACTCAAAACCCTAATTCAAACCATAAACCCTAATTTTGACCCGAAACCCAAATTTTACCCAAAACCCTAATTCTAACCCAAATTCTAACCCTATTTTTGACCCAAAACACTATTTTAAACTCAAGACCCAATTTCAAACCCTAAACCCTAAATCTGACCCTGAACCCTAATTTTGACCCGAAACCCTTATTTTAAACCAAAACCCTAATTCTAACCCTATTTTTGACCCAAAACCCTATTTTTAACTCAAAACCCTATTTCAAACCCTAAACCCTAATTTTGATACAAAACCCTAATTTGGACCCAATACCCAAATTTTAACCCAAAACCCTAATTCAAACCTTATTTTGACCCTAAACCCTATTTTAAACTCAAAACCCTAATTCAAACACTAAACCCTAATTTTGATCCGAACCCCTAAATTTGACCCAGAACCCTAATTTTTCCCAAAACCCTAACTCAATACCCTAATTCAAACCCTAAACCCTAATTTTGATCCTAAACCTTAAATTTGACCCAGAACCCTAATTTTAACCCAAAACCCTAATTCTAACCCTATTTTAGACCTAAAACCCTATTTGAAACTCAACCTAATTCAAACCCTAAACCCTAATTTGGACCCTAAATTTGACCCAGAACCGTAATTTTGACCCGAAACCCTAATTTTACCCAAAAGCATAATTCTAACCCTAATTCAAACCCTAAACCCTAATTTTGACCCAGAACCCTAATTTTGACCCAAAACCCTAAATTTTAACCCAACACCCTAATTCTAACCTTATTTTTGACCCAAAACCCTATTTTTAACACAAAACTCTAATTCAAACCCTAATTTTGATACTAAACTCTAAATTTGACCCAGAACCCTAATTTTGATCCGAAACCCAAGTTTTTAACCAAAACCCAAATTCAAACCCTAAACCCTAATTTGGACCCAAAACCCAAATTTTGACCCAAAACCCTAATTTTAACCCAAAGCCCTAATTTTGACCCAAAACCCTAATTCTAACCTTATTTTTGACCCAAAACCCTATTTTTAACACAAAGCCCTAATTCAAACCCTAATTTTGATACTAAACTCTAAATTTGACCCAGAACCCTAATTTTGATCCGAAACCCTAATTTTAACCCAAAGCCCTAATTTTGACCCAAAACCCTAATTCTAACCGTATTTTTGACCCAAAACCCTATTTTAAACTCCAAACCCAATTTCAGACCCTTAACCCTAATTTTGATCCGAAACCCAGAACCCTAATTTTGACCCGAAACCCCTATTTTAAACCAAAACCCTAATTTTAACCCAAATCCCTAATTTTAACCCAAAGCCCTAATTTAGACCCAAAACCCTAATTCTAACCCTATTTTTGACCCAAAATCCTAATTTTTACTCAAAACCCTAATTCAAACCCTAAACCCTAATTTTGACCCTAAACCCAAAATTTGACCCGAAACTCTAATTTTAACCCAAAACCCTAATTCTAACCCTATTTCTGACCCAAAAACCTATTTTTAACTCAAAACCCTAATTCAAACCCTAAACCCTAATTTGGACATAAAATCCTAATTCTAACACTATTTTTGGCCCAAAACCCTATTTTGAACTCAAAACCCTATTACAAACCCAAAACCCTAAATTTGACCACGAAACCCTAATTTTACCCAAAACCCAAATTCTAACCCTAAGCCCTAATTTTGACAACCCTAATTCTAACACTATTTTGACCCAAAACCCTATTTTAAACTCAAAACCTAATTTGGACCCTAAACCCTAAATTTGACCCGAAACCATAATTTTACCCAAAAGCCTAATTCTAACCCTAATTCAAACATTAAACCCTAATTTTGATCCTAAACCTTAAATTTGACCCGACACCCTAATTTTAACCCAAAACCCTAATTCTAACCCTATTTTTTACCCAAAACCTTATTTTAAACTCAAAACCTAATTCAAACCCTAAACCCTAATTTGGTCCCTAAATTTGACCTAGAACCGTAATTTTGACCCGGACCCCTAATTTTACCCAAAAGCCTAATTCTAACCCTAATTCAAACCCTAAACCCTAATTTTAATCCAGGACCCTAATTTTGACCCGAAACCCTAATTTTAACCCAAAACCCTAATTTTAACCCAAAGCCCTAATTTTGACCCAAAACCCTATTTCTAACCCAATTTTGACCCAAAATCCTATTTTTTTCTCAAAACCCTAATTCAAACCCTAAACCCTAATTTTAAACCGAAACCCAATTTTACCCAAAACCCTAATTCTAACCCAAATTCTAACCCTAGGCCCTAATTTGGACCCAGAACCCTAATTTTAACCCAAAACCCTAATTCTAACCCTATTTTTGACCCAAAAACCCATTTTTAACTCAAAACCCTAATTCAAACCCTAAACCCTAATTTGTACCAAAAACCTTAATTTTGACCCAAAACCCTAATTGGACCCAATACCCAAATTTTAACCCCAAACCCAAATTCTAACCTTATTTTTGACCCAAAACCCTATTTTTAACTCAAAACCTTAATTCAAACCCTAAACCCTGATTTTGACCCAAAACAAAAATTTGGACCCAAAACCCAAGTTTTGACCCAAAACCTTAATTCTAACCATATTTTGACCCAAAACCCTAATTCAAACCCTAAACCCAAAATTTGACCCAAAAACCTAATTTTGACCCGAAACCCTAATTTTAACGCAAACCCCAAATTCTAACCCTATTTTGACCCAAAACCCTATTTTAAACTCAAAACCGTATGTCAAACCCTAAACCCTAAATCTGACCCAGAACCCTAATTTTGACCCGAAACCCTAATTTTATACCAAAACCCTAATTCTAACCCTATTTTTGACCCAAAACCCTCTTTTTAAATCAAAACCTTATTACAAACCCTAAACCCTAATTTTGACCCCAAACCCTAATTTGGACCCAATACCCAAATTTTAACCCAAACCCCTAATTCTAACCTTATTTTTGACCGTAAACCCTATTTTAAACTCAAAACCCTAATTCAAACACTAAACCCTAATTTTGATCCGAAACTCTAAATTTGACCCAGAACCCTAATATTTCCCAAAACCGTAACTCAATACCCAAATTCAAACCCTAAACCCTAATTTTGATCCTAAACCTTAAATTTGACCCAGAACCCTAATTTTAACCCAAAACCCTAATTCTAACCCAATTTTAGACCCAAAACCCTATTTGAAACTCAACCTAATTCAAACCCTAAACCCTAATTTGGACCATAAATTCGACCCAGAACCGTAATTTTGACCCGAAACCCTAATTTTACCCAAAAGCATAATTCTAACCCAAATTCAAACCCTAAACCCTAATTTTGACCCTAAACCCTGATTTTGATCGGAAACCCTAGTTTTAAACCAAAACCCAAATTCAAACCCTAAACCCTAATTCTAACCGTATTTTTGACCCAAAACCCTAATTCTAACCGTATTTTGGACCCAAAACCCAAAATTTGACCCAAAAACCTAATTTTAACCCAAAGCCCTAATTTTGACCCAAAACCCTAATTCTAACCGTATTTTTGACCCAAAACCCTATTTTAAACTCAAACCCTATTTCAAACCCTAAACCCCAATTTTGAACCGAAACCCTAAATTTGACCCTGAACCAAAATTTTGACCCGAAACCCTAATTTTAAACCAAAACCCTAATTTTAACCCAAAGCCCTAATTTTGACCCAAAACGCTAATTCTAACCCTATTTTTGACCCAAAATCCTAATTTTTACTCAAAACCCTAATTCAAACCCTAAACCCTAGTTTTCACCCTAAAACCAAAATTTGACCCGAAACTCTAATTTTAACCCAAAACCCTAATAATAACCCTATTTCTGACCCAAAAAACTATTTTTAACTCAAAACCCTAATTCAAACCCTAAACCCTATGTTTGACCCAAAACCCTAGTTTTAACCCAAAGCCCTAATTTTGACCTAAAACCCTAATTCTAACACTATTTTTGGCCCAATACCCTATTTTAAACTCAAAACCCTATTACAAACCCAAAACCCTAATTTTGACCCTAAACCCTAAATTTGACCCCGAAACCCTAATTTTACCCAAAATCCTAATTCTAACCCAAATTCTAACCCTAAGCCCTAATTTTGACACAACCCTAATTCTAACCCTATTTTGACCCAAAACCCTATTTTAAACTCAAAACCTAATTCAAACCCTAAACCCTAATTTGGACCCTAAATTTGACCCAGAACCGTAATTTTGACCCGAAACCGTTATTTTACCCAAAAGCATAATTCTAACCGTAATTCAAACCCTAAACCCTAATTTTGACCCAGAACCCTAATTTTGACCCGAAACCCTAAATTTTAACCCAAAACCCTAATTCTAACGCAATTTTTGACCCAAAACCCTATTTTTAACACAAAGCCCTAATTCAAACCCTAATTTTGATACTAAACTCTAAATTTGAATCAGAACCCTAATTTTGATCCGAAACCCTAGTTTTAACCCAAAACCCAAATTCAAACCCTAAACCCAAATTTGGACCCAAAACCCAAATTTTGTCCCAAAACCCAAATTTTAAACCAAAGCCCTAATTTTGACCCAAAAACCTAATTCTAACTGTATTTTTGACCCAAAACCGTATTTTAAGCTCAAAACCCTATTTCAAACCCTAAACCCTAATTTTGATTCGAAACCCTAAATTTGACCCAGAACCCTAATTTTGACCCGAAACCCTAATTTTAAACCAAAACCCTAATTTTAACATTTTAACCCAAAGCCCTAATTTTGACCCAAAACCCTAATTCTAACCCTATTTTTGACCCAAAATCCTAATTTTTACTCAAAACCCTAATTCAAACCCTAAACCCTAATTTTGACCCTAAACCCAAAATTTGACCCGAAACTCTAATTTTAACCCAAAACCCTAATTCTAAGCCTATTTCTGACCCAAAAACCTATTTTTAACTCAAAACCCTAATTCAAACCCTAAACCCTATGTTTGACCCAAAACCCTAGTTTTAACCCAATGCCCTAATTTTGACCTAAAACCCTAATTCTAACACTATTTTTGGCCTAATACCCTATTTTAAACTCAAAACCCTATTACAAACCCTAAACCCTAATTTTGACCCTAAACCCTAAATTTGACCCCGAAACCCTAATTTTAACCAAAATCCAAATTCTAACCCAAAGCCCTATTTTTGACACAACCCTAATTCTAACCCTATTTTGACCCAAAACCCTATTTTAAACTCAACCAAATTCAAACCCTAAACCCTAATTTGGACCCTAAACCCTAATTTTGACCCAGAACCCTAATTTTGACCCGAAACCATAATTTTACCCAAAAGCCTAATTCTAACCCTAATTCGAACCCTAAACCCTAATTTTGATCCTAAACCTTAAATTTGACCCGAAACCCTAATTTTTACCCAAAACCCTAATTCTAACCCTATTTTAAACTCAAAACCTAATTCAAACCGTAAACCCTAATTTGGACCCTAAATTTGACCTAGAACCATAATTTTGACCCGAAAACCTAATTTTACCCAAACGCCTAATTCAAACCCTAAACCCTAATTTTAACCCAAAGCCCTAATTTTGACCTAAAACCCTAATTCTAACCCTATTTTTGACCCAAAACCCTATTTCAAACCCTAAACCCTAATTTTGACCTTAAACCCTAAAATTGACCCCGAACCCTAATTTTGACCCGAAACCCTAATTTTACTGAAAACCCTAATTCTAACCCTAAGCCTTAATTTTGACCCAGAACCCTAAGTTTAACCCAAAACCCTATTACTAACCTTATTTTTGACACAAAACCCTATTTTAAACTCAAAACCTTAATTCAAACCCTAAACCCAAATTTGGACCCAAAACCCAAATTTGGACCCAAAACCCAAATTTTGATCCAAAACCCTAATTCTAACCCTATTTTGACCCAAAACCCTATTTTTAACTCAAAACCCTAATTCAAACCCTTAACCCTAATTTTGACCGTAAACCCAAAATTTGATCCAAAAACCTAATTTTGACCCGTAACCATAAACCCTAAATCTGACCCAAAACTCTAATTATGAGCCGAAACCCTAATTTTAAACCAAAACCCTAATTCTAACCCTATTTTTGACCCAAAACCCTATTTTTAACTCAACCTTAATTCAAACCCTAAACTCTAATTTTGACCTAAAACCCTAATTTGGACAAAATACCCAAATTTTAACCCCAAACCCTAATTCTAACCTTATTTTGACCCAGAACCCTAATTTTAACTCCAAACCCTAATTTTAACCCAAAACCCTAATTCTAACCCTATTTTTGACCCAAAACCCTATTTTAAACTCAAAACCTAATTCAAACCCTAAACCCTAATTTGGACCCTAAATTTGACCCAGAATCGTAATTTGACACGAACCCCTAATTTTACCCAAAAGCCTAATTCTAACCTTATTTCAAACCATAAACCCTAATTTTGACCCGAAATCCAAATTCTAAAGCAAAACCCTAATTCTAACCCTATTTTTGACCCAAAACCCTATTTTTAACTCAAAACATTAATTCAAACCCTATACTCTAATTTTGACCCATAACCCTAATTTGGACCCAATACCCAAATTTTAACCCCCAAACCCTAATTCTAACCTTATTTTTTACCCAAAACCGTATTTTAAACTCAAAACCCTAATTCAAACACTAAACCCTAATTTTGATCCGAAACCCTAAATTTGACCCAGAACCCTAATTTTTCCCAAAACCCTAACTCAATATCCTAATTCAAACCCTAAACCTTAGTTTTGATCCTAAACCTTAAATTTCACCCAGAACCCTAATTTTTCCCAAAAGCCTAATTTTAACCCAAAACCCTAATTCTAACCCTATTTTAGACGGACGGCTGCTTGGGTTTTGCATGGAGGTCTAGGGTTCACGCTCGCCCGCCATGGCCACTACCTCGCCTTGCACTTGGCAATTTCTCTTCCCAGACTGTCTACCCCTTCCTCCTCAGCATGCTGGTTTGGTTTCTCAACCCTCTTCTTCCTATCCCTACGCGAGTGCACCCCCTCATCAAAAATCATTTGCTGAAGCGCTAAATACCTCCTTTGATATTCATGTCAGTCAGCTTCCCAAGCCATGTGTCAAGAGTGGCTCAATCTCTATCAAGATCTCAGAAGATGAATATCTGAAAGGTATAGAAAGTTGTAAAAATAATCTTCATGGCAGATTGCTTCTTCCTAAGGGTAGTCAACCCTTCAAGTTTAATGACTTGAGAGAGAAGTTATCGAAATTATGGAACCCTATAGGGCAGTGGTGCATTGTCACTCTTGGCAAAGGATACTACGAATTTAGTTTTGCATCTCCTGATGATCTTAGGAGGGTTTGGACTGTTGGTTCATGGGGCCTTAAACCTGGTATTCTTAGGCTTTCGAAATGGAGCCCAGACTTCAATCCAAATTCACAAAAGCAGACACACGTGCAATGTTGGATTCGTATTTTTGATCTCCCTCAAGAATATTGGAGAACTACGATCTAGTTTGAAATTGCAAGTGGGGTTGGGCTGCCAATCTCAGTGGATGAAAATACAAGAAACAAGACTTTTGGGCACTATGCTATGGTCCTGGTTGATGTTGATCTTTTGAGCGAGTTGCCTTCTGCAATCATGGTAGAAAGGGAACGGTTTGCCTTTCATGTGAGCGTTGATTATGAGAAACTTCCTTTGTTTTGTTCAGCTTGTCAATCAATTGGTCATTCGGATGATAGTTGCAGGTATAAGCCTGGTGTTCCTAAGCCTAAGGCTGTGAAAAACCATCCAAAGTCTAAGCCTGTTTATGTTCGAAAGCAGGATGCAATCCCTGTTCAGAATGTGGAGAATAATGCTGCGATTAATGGTGTTGCTGTAGTAACAAAGCCTGGCAATGATGCTAATGAGAAAGAGCATAATGATGCAAGTGGTTTCTCGCCTAAGAACGGTAGCCATGAAGGAGAAAATAATGACAAGGAGGCCACAAACAATGCAATCCATGAGGGAGAAGCACTTCAAGAAGGGTCTATAAATAATAATAAAGATTTGCCCCATGATGTCATCCCAGATAGGGGGAATAGAGTTTTTGCCATTCCAAGAGAGAACGACGTTGATAATCATGAAGATCATTGCACTGATGATGATGACTTAGAGTCTTGTAAAAATGTGTTTGATGAATTTCAATCACCTGCTGTAGTAGTCACGAATTCTCTTTCAAGTCAGGACCATCTTGATGTTGTGCCAAATTCCTATGACAGTATCTCTAATTCGGTTAGTAACAGATTAACTATTACCCCTGACTTTATCTATAAGCCTATGAATCCTGTAGTCAAAAATGATTTGCGGATAGTTTCGAAATTTTGGGCTAATGAAGAAGAGGAAGCTGCCTCAGATAAGGAGGCCGATCCTCCCACTGAGATAGAATTCACTAAAGTACTGAGCAAATCTCAAAAAAAGAGGCAAAGGCAGAATAGAAAAAAAGCTGGAAAAGCTTTGGAAACGAATGCTCGATCGAGGGCAGGCCCTAGGCTGTTTGCCTGATGAAACCAATTTTTTGGAATGCAAGAGGTGTTGCAAACAGTGACACCAGAGTGTACATAAAGAATATGTGTTTAACTCATAAGCCTGATTTCATTTTCTTCGCTGAGCCCAAGATTGCTTCTGATTGCTTCCCCCTTCGTTTTGGAGGCAGCTAAACCTTAAGCTTTTTGTTGTTAATGATAGAGGAGCACACCTCCCAAATTTATGGGCCATCTGTGTTGATTACCTTAATCCTTCAGTGATTTCTACTGCATCCCAGCATATTTCCTTTTCAGTTGATTTTCATGGCCAGGCTCTTTCTCGCTTCTGTTGTGTATGCATGTACCACCTACATCCAAAGAAGATAGCTATGGTCTGAATTAGCTACTTTACAGCAGGACAACCCTGGCTCATGGTGCTTCCTAGGAGATTTTAATGTTATCCTCGACGCTCATGAAAAGAGAGGGGGCAACCTTCCATCATCACTTTCCTGTCTTGAGTTCGGGCCTTGGACTGACTCTTGCTCCTTGACTCACTTGGAAACAAAAGGTGCTGAGTATACCTGGTCCAATAGGAGAAGATCTGGTTCCCACATTGAGATATGGATAGATCGAGCAATCTGTAATGAAGAGTGTATTGACTTCTGGAGCTCTATTACTTGCTGCACTCTCTCTAGATTACACTTAGATCATTTTCCAATTGTTTTACTGATGCAAAAAGGCTCCAAATCATTTCCATCTTCCTTTAAATTCCTCAAGATGTGGTTGGACCATCCTGACTGTTCTAGGCTTGTGACTGAGGTTTGGAAAAAACCTGTGTTGGGCTGCCCTATGTTTATTCTATCACAGAAGCTCAAAAATTTGAAACTTGAGTTTAAGACTTGGAACAAACATGTTTTTGGAGATATCCACTTGAAAGTAAAGGATGCAACTGCTGCTGTTGAGAATGTGCAGAGGCAAATTCAGGTTGATGCCTGGACTGAATTTCTTCATGACCAAGAAACGCTAGCTCAGAAAAATCTGCAACAAGCTTTATGTTTTCAGGAAACATTCTGGAAAGAGAAACCAGGATTAATTGGCATTGCTTTGGCGATATAAACACCTCCTATTTTCACAGAATAACCAAGATTAGGCATGCCACAAAGCATCTATCTATGCTTCGGCACAATGGGGTTATTTATGACCAACAAGAGGATTTGGAGAGAATTGTGTTAGCTTACTATGCAGACCTATATGCTTCAGACAATTCCTGTTCCACGAATGGTTTAACTCAAAGAACCATCTATGCTTCAGTTTCTACGGATGATAATGATATGCTGACAAAACAGCCTTCGATGGATGAGATTAGAGAAGCTGTTTTCTCTATGAATGGAGATGGAGCTCCTGGTCCGGACGTCTTTGGTGGTTGCTTCTACCAAAGGTTTTGGGATATAGTTTCCTTGGATGTTTTCAATTCAGTATCTCAATTCTTCTCTCAAGGTTGGCTTCTTCCTAACTTAAACTCCAACTTAGTAGTGCTCATCCCCAAGTTCAAAGGAGCTGCTGCAGTGGAAAACTTTAGACCTATTGCCCTGGCTAATTATCAGTTTAAAATCATCACTAAGGTCCTAGCTGATAGATTGGCCAGGGTGGCTCCAAGGATAGTGTCCCAGAACCAGAGAGGTTTCATCAAGGATAGGCAAATCAGTGATTGTATCTGCATAACATCTGAGGCCACAAACATGCTTCATAATAGATCTTTTGGTGGCAACATAGCCTTGAAATTTGACATCAACAAGGCCTTTGACACAATTGATTGGAATTTCTTGCTGCAAGTGTTGGAGACTTTTGGTTTCAATAGTCAGTTTTGTAACTGGATCAAGGTCATCCTGCATTCTGCAAAGCTTTCTTTCTCAGTGAATGGCAGATTAGTTGGTTACTTCTCTTGCAAGAGGGGAGTTAGGCAAGGGGTCCCACTGTCTCCTCTTCTCTTTTGCCTTGCAGAAGATGTGCTTAGTAGAGGAATCTCTCTTTTGATTAAAGAAGGAAAGCTAAACTCCATGTTAGGGCCTAGAGGGTTCAAAACTCCAAGTCATGTACTTTATGCGGATGACATTTTGGTGTTCTGCAAGGGAACAAAACAGAACTTGCTGAATTTGATGAATTTGTTCAGGGAGTATGCCGAGACTTCTGGCCAAGTTTTAAGTCTGCCTAAGTGCAGATTCTATCCTGGCTGTATCTCTTCCTCCAGAATTGCTACTCTTAGCAATTTCCTAGGCTTTACGGCTGGTTCCATTCCTTTTAACTACCTCGAGGTCCCAATTTTTAGAGGTAAGCCGAAAAATTCTCATCTACAGCCTATAGCAGATAGAGTCAAGTCAAAACTTTCAGCCTGGAAGGGTTCCTTTTTATCCATAATGGGTAGAATTTAGTTGGTAAAATCCATTATTCAAGGCATGTTACTATACAGCTTTCACACTTACCTCTGGCCTGCTTCTCAGTTAAAGTCCATGGAATCTTGGATAAAGAAATTTGTTTGGTCAGGAGATATCTTCAAAAGAAAGTCAATCACAGTGGCTTGGAAGAAGGTTTGCACACCATTCATGGAAGGAGACCTTGGCATCAGGCCTCTCAAAGCCATCAACCATGCTGCTCTTTTAAAGCTTAGCTGGAATGTGATTTCCTTAAACAGCCAGTGGTCCAGTCTAATCAAGGCTAGATGCTTTAGAAACAATGTTCCTTGCTCTTCTTATATCAGATCCTCGGTGTGGCCTGGCATCTCTTTGTTCATCCACTCTCTATTAGATAATTGCTCTTGGAAACTTGGAAATGGTCTGCATATTAATTTCTGGATAGATAGGTGGCTTGTTAATCCTATTGTTGATGTCTTGCACATTCCTCCTGAGCAGCATAAACTTCTGTCTGCCTCTGTGGCAGACTTCATTGATGGTCAGGCTTGGTGTATTCCTGATGCTCTGTCTATCAATTGTCCTGAGATTACAGCTGAAATTAAGAAGGTAATAATCCCTCTTGTCCATACTGATGATCAGCTTATGTGGAAGCTCTCGGTTTCTGGTTTTTTGTCCTTTAAGGACTCTTATAACTTCCTCAATCCTAGACAGCAGCCTGTTGATTGGGGTAAAATGGTTTGGAATTCAGCTATTCCTTCTTCTAGATCTCTGTTAATATGGAGGCTTCTACATGGCAAAGCTCCCACTGATGAGAATCTTAAAGCAAAGGGTTGTGTTATGGTCTCTAGATGCTGTCTTTGTGGGAAGGCTGAGGAAAGCTCCAGTCATTTATTCCTATCTTGCCCCTTCTCCCTAGAGATTTGGCACTGGTTCGAAAGAATCTTCTGTTGTAGGCCAAAGTTGTCCTCCTTTCACAGCCTCCTCACTCTCTGCTATGTCAGTAACAGCTCTCAAATAACTGATATGAAGCTGGCAGCAGTAGTTAATATAATTTGGTTCATCTGGTTCAACAGAAACAAAATCCGTTTTGAGAGCAAAGCTTATAAGTCTTGGTCCATTATTAGCATGATAGCAGCTTCAGTTTCTCTATCAGGAACTTACTCTTTTGGCACAATCTCTTCTCCTGATCATCATTCCAATATGCTGAGTTATTTTTCTGTTTCGGGCCATTTGGGAAAAGCTCCAATTATCAAGCAGGTCAACTAGATTCCTCCCTCTTGGGGATGGTTTAAGTGCAACATTGATGGCTCGGCCAAGGGTTGTCCTGGCCTAGCAGCCTGTGGGGGGATATTCAGGGACGGTTGGGGCAGTTTTTCTCACTGTTTTGGTTTTGAATATTGTCGTCGCTTTCTCCTTACATGCCGAAGTTCTTAGCTGCTATAAAAGCTATTGAATTAGCAATTGAAAAAGGCTGGAGAAGCATTTGGATTGAGAGTGATTCTTCTCAGGTGGTGGCTGCCCTCAAATCCAAATCTATATCCTTGGTTCCTTGGAAACTAAGAAACCGTTGGTAAAACTATCTTTTTCTTTTCGACAGTCCAAACTTAGTCGTGTCCCATATTTATAGGGAAGGGAATTGTTGTGCAGACAAGCTGGCAAATTTTGGTACTAGTTCCCAAGGGTTCACTTGGTGGAATGTAGTTCAGGATATTATCTTAGATGATTTCAATAGAAATAGATTTAACCTTCCTTCCTATAGGTTTCGGTGATTCCTTATCTCCATGGGTTTTGGTCCATGTCCCCCCATGCTTGTTTCTCTTCTTTGTATTCTTTTGTCTTTTTTCATTAAATTTTAGATGTGCTGCATGTGATTGTTAATGCCTATGGTGCCAACCTAGTTGGGATGATAGGCCCTATAGTAATGCTCTTTGTAACAGCATGATTTTTTTAATACGTTGTTTAACTGGGTAAAAATATATTTATTTATATTTTTATCTGAGATTTAGGAAATGATTATTGAAAAAACAAAATCATATCTGGAACTTACTCTACGGTAGGAAGCTCTAGTAAAAATTTGGGTTTAAAACTCAGACGGAAACCAGTCTCGCATTTTTTTTAATCGACGTATAATTTTATATCTTGACAAGTCCCTAATTTGGCCCGAAAAATGAAATTTGTAGATTTTTTTATATTTTGTCCGTGAGGAAGTCTACTTTCCAAATTTCTGATCAGAAATAAAATATTATGTTTATTCGGACGAATTTTGGTAAAAGTTCGGACGGAAAACAGTCGGTGTTTTCACTGACAATAAGATTTTAATGATTAGAAAACCTAATTTTGACTCGTGAACGAAATGGTTTATATTTAAATCATATTTCCAATGAGTTTGGTTAGTTTGAAAATTTTCAGTCGAAAACGAAATATTACGCTTTTATACGAGCGTAAAACCCTAATCGGGGAACCGACGAAGTCGAGACGGGAGGTACAGAGACAAAACCGGACACCGGAGGAGCTGAGTCATGGGGTGAGTCACCACCATGACTCACCAAGCATTTATGAACATTAAATGCAAGTAATCATGACTTTTAGGTAAAAAGACCAAAATACCCCCAAGCTTTCGCGGGTATTAACAAGACGCATCTACGCACTTTTAACCACTCATTTTACATGGTTGTATACCTCCCACATCTCTCCAATTTCGTGCATCCACCTCCAATAAATCATACCTATTTTATTTTGCTTTCGTTTCATTATTTTCCTCTCAAAAAACCGGTAAATGACGGAGCTGCGTACGGAATTTCCGGGAACCGCTAACGGATAGGATCGTGACTCATTGGTGAGTCACTAGGTGTGGCCCAAAATCAGCCACACCTCCATCAAATGTGAGCCACATATTTATTAACCATAGTTAGCAAAGTAACCCTAGTTAAGTTAATTATTAACTATGGTTAAGCTTATATTAATTAAATAATCACAAAATCCATTAATCTAAAAGTTAAAAACCAAACAAGGCCTAAGATTTCCCCTATAAAATCCCTCCAAAACCGTGGCCTCCCTCACCATTTCACTCATCTTCTTCATCTTCTTCATTTCTTCACCAAAAACACTTAAACTCCATTTTCATTCTTCAAGAGCTCCAAGTGATTCCATTACAAAGCTTGCCAAGATCATCATCTATTCTTCTTCTACTTTCCTAACTTTAGGTAACATGATCATCTCATCTCTTGTTTAAGCTTTTGTTCTTCATATGTCATGGTTTTCCATTTCTAGATCTAGAACTTGTAATAATTCTAGAAAATTGTAGAAAAATCATAAAAATGTGAAACCAATTTCTTTGATCTAGATATAATCCCTACTTTCATTATCGAAAAGCATGTGATCAAAGTCATTTTCCTTCCCTATTAACCATTCTTGGCCAAACCTAGGTGAGAAAGTGAGTGTGAAGTTTTTGTGTCATTACTCAATTCTATCACTTGTATCATGCTCTCTAATACCTATATGGTTATAATCTAAGAGCTTAACTTCAACAAAGATTTCCATCCTAATTTTATGGTGTTGGCCGAAAATCTAGGGTGTAGGAGTTTATAGATTTTGTTAAATTAATGAATTATAATGATTGGTTAATACTCTTAAGTATCTATGTAATCTAAAAACAATAGCATGAATCAAAATGAATTTCCTAGCCTATTTTACCAAGTGAGGCCGAAACTTAATTAAAAAGGAGATAAATTATTTTGTTAATATTTCCAAGTTATGATAATTTATCTAAGCTATCTAAGACTATAAGAACTAGAATCCAAAAACTTGGAATGAGAAGAGAATCCTAACCCTACTTTGAATTAGGAGGCCGAAACCTAGCTAGTTAGGTTAAGAGTGATTTTGTTGATTAATTATAGTTGTATTGTTTGGTTGAAGGAGAAACTGTTAAACTGTGGTGTGATAACAAGGATCGTCGAAGTCGGAATTCCGGTGCTAACTCGGGTGGGGGAAAGAATCATTCTACCGTCGGAATCGATAAGTAGCATATTATATAATAATTGTGTAGGGCGACCTAAACCCTACTAGTAGTTGAGTAATCGACAAGACCAAAATCATATTGGAAACCTTTTCTGTAAAACCAATGGTGATTTGGGGATTCTAGGTTTATCGACGTTAGGATGATTTTATCTTATCTGAGGTTGATTGAATTTATTATTATTATTGCATTGCTTATGTGATATTTTGTGGTATTTTAATTATTTGCTGATATTGTGTTATGCATGATCTGTCTGGTTTTTAATATTGTGCTTAGCTGATTTTTAAGTAAGGATATGTGTTGTTCGGGAGATAATTGTTTGGGTGAGAGAATAAAGGTGATTTAAAGGTGCCTAGCCTAATTAAGTGGTTTTATCTATGAGGAAAAAGATATTGAGACTTTGATGGAAGGTTGAGGCACTAGGTTGTTATTGATGTAACTTGGGGAGATTCATTTATAGATGTATTGTTATTCACAGCCGTGTGAGTGGAACACACGAGGTCAGGATATCCTATTTTGGGATATCGGATATTGCGGGTGAGTGCCCTACGGATGTGGATACCGAGGTAGACTGCCGTAATATTCTTTTAGTTCTTGAAACGTTCGCATATTCTTGGCACTGGACCATTCTGGATTGATACTCCTTGACGCATTCGTATATTCTTGGTACTGGACCGTTTTGGACTAATACTCGCTTAGTCGTTGACGCATTCGAAAGTTATTTGCACTGGACTGTTTCGGACTACTGACTAATGTGACAGGAGTAAAGATGGCCACATCAGTATAAAGTCTTAGTTGCAGGGGCTGAGGGTAGAGGATGATATAGTGAATTGAGGATGATTGTTGATTTTGAGTGATGCGTGTCTGTGGCTATTATTATATTATGTGCTATGTATTCTGTTCCGCTTTTGATGATAGAACTGTTTCTTATCCCCTGTATCTTTCGGTATGTTTTATTTTATCTTTTATGGGATCGTACTTGAAGACCCTGTGGCTGAGCCGAACGAAGAGGGGTTGGATGGGACTCCCTATGAATCGGAAGCCGGAGGTCGTGTCGTGACCCATGGTGATTAGGGTCTAGCTAGTCTATGGCCAGTGCGTCTCTTGAGACGTTTTATATTTTCCGCTAAGCACAACTTTTGTTTAAGTATATGCCTGTGAGGGATCCTACTGAGAGGATACCCTCACAGTGTTTTGGTAATGTAATAAATAAACATGTGTGTATTTATATATTACAACCTTGGTGTGTTTAATTTGCAGAAGTTATATGATTGTTTAAATAAAGTTTTAATTTTTACATACTTTTCACGCTGAGTGCGCGATTAAGGAATTAATTAATAAGGTTTTAAGCTAATAAAACACCGGGGCACAACGGGGTGTCTCATTTGGTGGTATCAGAGCAGTTTGATTCTAAAACGGACTGTGGGGTTATGTCCGATCAGAATTGAAGACTGCGAGGTCTAGGATGTTGTTACTGACCGTGTCTAGTTAATTCCACCTCGGATTTTGACTATCTTTAGAAGTTGGGTAGTGTGTCCGATTTTACTGCGAAAATTAATATTGGTATGGCATATGGTATGTATATACTTCCCTATGTGGTATTATATGTCATACTAATAAGAGTGGATGATTTCTTTTATAGAATCATGGCTCGCGGAAGTGGACGTCCAACTAACCGCGGTGACAGAACTCCATAAAGGATTATTGGAGCTGTCAATGGTAATGCTGACAATACTGATAATGGAGGAGGATCATCTTCGACTCCAAATACAATGGAAACCATAGCTGCTGCTATGCTATTGCAAACCCAGCAGAATGCTGAGATGCTGCAGATGAACAAAGAGCAGCTAATTTTACACCCTAATTCAAACCCTAAACCCTAATTTTGATCCTAAACACTAATTTTAACCCAAAACCCTATTTGTAACCCAAAGCCCTAATTTTGACTCAAAACCCTATTTTAAACTCAAAACCCTATTTCAAACCCTAAACCCTAAATCTGACCTAGAACCCTAAATCTGACCCAGAACCCTAATTTTGACCCAAAACCCTATTTTTAACTCAAAACCTTAATCCAAACCCTAAACTCTAATTTTGAGCCAAAACCCTAATTTGGACCCAATACCCAAATTTTAACCCCAAACCCTAATTCTAACCTTATTTTTGACCCAAAACCCTATTTTAACTCAAAACCTTAATTCAAACCCTAAACCCTAATTTTGACCCAAAACCCAAATTTGGACCCAAAACCCAAGTTTTGACCCAAAACCCTAATTCTAACCCTATTTTGACCCAAAACCCTATTTTTAACTCAAAACCCTAATTCAAACCCTAAAACCTAATTTTGACCCTAAACCCAAAATTTGACCCAAAACCTAATTTTGACCCGTAACCCTAATTTTAACGCAAACCCCAAATTCTAACCCTATTTTTGACCCAAAACCCTAATTTAATAAACCCTATTTCAAACCTTTTGACCCAAGACCCTAATTTTAAACCAAATCCTAATTCAACTTTTTTACCCAAAACCTATTTTTAACAACATAATAAACCCTAAACTCAATTTTGACCCTAAACCCTAATTTGGACCCTAAATTTTAACCCCAAACCCTAATTCTAACCTTATTTTAACCCAAAACCCTAATTTTACCCAAAACCCTAATTCTAACCCTAATTCAAACCTAAAACCCTAATTTTGACCCAAACCCTAATTTTGACCCCCAAAACCCTAATTTTAACCCAAAACCCTAATTCTAACCTTATTTTTGACCCAAAACCCTATTTTTAACTCAAAGCCCTAATTCCAACCCTAATTTTGAAACTAAACCTTAAATTTGACCGACAACCCTAATTTTGATCCGAAACCCTAGTTTTAACCCAAAACCCAAATTAAACGCATAAACCCTAATTTGGACCCAAACCCCAAATTTTGACCCAAAACCCTAATACTAACCCAAAGCCCTAATTTTGACCCAAAACCATATTTTAAAATCAAAACCCTATTTCAAACCTTAAACCCAAATTTTGATCCAAACCCTAAATTTGACCCAACCCTAATTTTGACCCAAACCCTAATTTTAAACCAAAACCCTAATTTTAACCCAAATGCCTAATTTTAACCCAAAGCCCTAATTTTGACCCAAAACCCTAATTCTATTCCTATTTTTGACCCAAAATCCTATTTTTAACTCAAAACCCTAATTCAAACCCTAAACCCTAATTTTGACCCTAAACCCAAAATTCGACCCGAAAACCTAATTTTAATCCGAAACCCTAATTCTGACCCTATTTCGACCCAAAAACCCTATTTTTAACTCAAAACCCTAATTCAAACCATAAACCCTAATTCAAACTCTAAACCCAAATTTTGACCCTAAACCCAAATTTTGACCCGAAACCCTAATTTTAACCCAAAACCCTAATTCTAAACGTATTTCTGACCCAAAAACCTATTTTTAACTCAACCCTAATTCAAATCCTAAACCCTATGTTTGACCCAAAACACTAATTTTAGCCCAAAGCCCTAATTTTGACCTAAAACCCATCTAACAGTATTTTTGACCCAAAACCCTATTTTAAACTCAAAACCCTATTACAAACCCTAAACCCTAATTTTCACCCTAAACCCTAAATTTGACCCAACCACCTAATTTTGACCCGTAACCCTAATTTAACGCAAAACCCTAATTCTAACCCTATTTTTTACACAAAACCCTATTTTAAACACAAAACCCTATTTAAAACCCTAAACCCCAAATCTGACCCAGAACCCTAATTTTGACCGAAAGCCCTAATTTTAAACCAAAACCTCCCTATTTTTGACCGAAAACCCTATTTTTAACTCAAAACCTTAATTCAAACCCTAAACTCTAATTTTGACCCAAAACCCTAATTTGGACCCAATACCCAAATTTTAACCCCAAACCCTAATTCTAACCTTATTTTTTACCAAAAACCCTATTTTAAACTCAATACCCTAATTCAAATCCTAAACCCAAATTTTGATCCGAAACCCTAAATTTGAGCCAGAACCCTAATTTTGACTCAATACCCTAATTTGGACCCAATACCCAAATTTTAACCCAAACCCCTAATTCTAACCTTATTTTTTACCCTAAACCCTATTTTAAACTCAAAACCCTAATTCAAACACTAAACCCTAATTTTGAGCTGAAACTCTAAATTTGACCCAGAACCCTAATATTTCCCAAAACCGTAACTCAATTCCCAAATTCAAACCCTAAACCCTAATTTTGATCCTAAACCTTAAATTTGACCCATAACCATAATTTTATCCCAAAACGATAATTCTAAGCCTATTTTTTACCCAAAACCCTATTTTAAACTCAAAACCTAATTCAAACCGTAAACCCTAATTTGGACCCTAAATTTGACCTAGAACCGTAATTTTGACCCGAAACCCTAATTTTACCCAAAAGCCTAATTCTAACCCGAATTCAAACCCTAAACCTTAATTTTGACCCAGAACCCTAATTTTTACCCGAAACCCTAAATTTTAACCCAAAACCCTAATTCTAACCTTATTTTTGACCCAAAACCCCATTTTTAACACAAAGCCCTAATTCAAACCCTAAACCCTAATTCTAACCTTATTTTTGAACCAAAACCCTATTTTAAACTTAAAACCCTACTTCAAACCCTAAACCCTAATTTTGATCCTAAACCCTAAATTTGACCCAGAACCCTAATTTTTCCCAAAACTCTAATTTTAACTCAAAACCATAATTTTAACCCAAAACCCTATTTTAAACTCAAAACCCTAATTTTAACCCAGAACCCTAAGTTTGACCCGAAACCCTAATTTTAACCCAAAACCCAAATTTTAACCCAAAGCCCTAATTTTGACCCAAACCCCTAATTCTAACCCTATTTTTGACCCAAAATCCTATTTTTAACTCAAAACCCTAATTCAAAACCCTAAACCCTAATTTTGATACTAAACCCAATATTTGACCCGAAACCCTAATTCTAACACTATTTCTGACCCAAAAACCTATTTTAACTGAAAACCGTAATTCAAACCATAAACCCTATGTTTGACCCAAAACCCTAATTTTAACCCAAAGCCCTAATTTGGACCTAAAACCCTAATTCTAACCCAATTTTTTACCCAAAACCCTATTTCAAACCCAAAACCCTAATTTTGACCTTAAACCCTAAATTTGACCCCGAACCCTAATTTTAACCCGAAACCCTAATTTTACCCAAAACCTTAATTCTAACCCAAGCCTTAACTTTGACCCAGAACCCCAATTTTAACCCAAAACCCTAATTCTAACCTTATTTTTGACCCAAAACCCTATTTTAAACTCAACCTAATTCACACCATAAACCCTAAATCTGACCTAGAACCCTAATTATGAGCCGAAACCCTTATTTTAAACCAAAACCCTAATTCTAACCCTATTTTTGACCCAAAACCCTATTTTTAACTCAAAACCTTAATTCAAACCCTAAACTCTAATTTTGACCCAAAACCCTAATTTGGACCCAATACCCAAATTTTAACCCCAAACACTAATTCTAACCTTATTTTTGACCCAGAACCCTAATTTTAACTCAAAACCCTAATTTTAACCCAAAATCCTGTTTTAAACTCAAAACCTAATTCAAACCCTAAACCCTAATTTGGACCCTAAATTGGTCCCAGAATAGTAATTTTGACACGAAACCCTAATTTTACCCAAAAGCCTAATTCTAACCCTATTTCAAACCATAAACCCTAATTTTGACCCCAACCCTAATTTTGACCCGAAACCCCAAATTTTAACCCAAAATCCAAATTCTAACCTTATTTTTGACCCAAAACCCTATTTTTAACACAAAGCCCTAATTCAAGCCCTAATTTTGAAACTAAACCCTAAATTTGACCAAGAACCCTAATTTTGTTCCAAAACCCTGGTTTTAACCCAAAACCCAAATTCAAACCCTAAACCCTAATTTGGACCCAAAACCAAAATTTTGACCCAAAACCCTAATTTCAACCCATAGCCCTAATTTTGACCCAAAACCCTATTTTAAACTAAATACCTAATTTCAAACCCAAAACCTTAATTTTGATCTGAAACCCTAAAATTGACCCTGAACCCTAATTTTGACCCGAAACCCTAATTTAAACCCAAACCCTAATTTTAACCCAAAGCCCTAATTTTGACCCAAAATCCTAAACCCTAAACCCTAATTTTGACCCTAAATCCAAAATTTGACCCGAAACCCTAATTTTAACCCAAAGCCTTAATTCTAACCCTATTTCTGACCCAAAAAACTAAGTTAAACTCTAAAACCAACTACAAACACTAAACCCTATGTTTGAACCAAAACCCTAATTTTAACCCAAAGCCCTAATTTTATCCTAAAACCCTAATTCTAACACTATTTTTGACCCAAAACCCTATTTTAAACTCAAAACCCTATTACAAACCCTAAACCCTAATTTTGACCCTAAACCCTAAATTTGACCCCGAAACCCTAATTTTACCCAAAATCCAAATTCTAACCCTAAGCCCTAATTTTGACACAACCCTAATTTTAACCCAAAACCCTAATTCTAACCCTATTTTTGACCCAAAAACATATCATTAACTCAAAACCCTAGTTCAAACCCTAAACCCTAATTTTGACCCAAAACCTTAATTTTAACCCAGAGCCCTATTTTTGACCCAAAACCTTAATACTAACTCTATTTTTGACCCAAAACCATATTTTAAACTCAACCCTATTTCAAACCCCAATCCCTAACTTTGACCATAAACCCAAAATTTGACCCAAAAACCTAATTTTGACTCGAAACCCTAATTTTAACCCAAAACCCTAATTCAAACCATATTTTTGACCCAAAACCCTATTTTTACTCAAAACCTTAATTCAAACCCAAAACCCTAATTTTTACCCAAAACCCAAATTTGGACCCAAAACCCAAGTTCTGACCCAAAACCCTAATTCTAACCCTATTTTGACCCTACAACCCTTTTTTAAACTCAAAACCCTAATTCAAACCCTAAACCCTAATTTTGATCCTAAACCTTAAATTTGACCCAGAACCCTAATTTTTCCCAAAACCCTAATTTTAACCCAAAACCCTAATTCTAACCCTATTTTGGACAGTAAATCCTATTTTTAACTCAAACCTAATTCATAACCCTAAACCCTAATTTTGACACTAAACCCAATATTTGACCGAAAACCCTACTTTTAAACCGAACCCCTAATTCAAACCTTATTTCTGACCCAAAAACCTTTTTTTAACTCAAAAACCTAATTCAAACCCTAAACCCTATGTTTGACCCAAAACCCTAATTTTAACCCAAAGCCCTAATTTTGACCTAAAACCTAATTCTAACCCTATTTTTGACCCAAAACCCTATTTCAAACCCCAAACCCTAATTTTGACCTTAAACCCTAAATTTGACCCCGAACCCTAATTTTGATCCGAAACTCTAATTTTACCCAAAACACTTATTCTAACCCAAATTCTAACCCAAGCCTTAATTTTGACCTGAACCCTAATTTTAAGCCAAAACCCTAATTCTAACCTTATTTTTGACCCAAAACCCTATTTTTAATTCAAAACCTTAATTCAAACCCTAAACCCTAATTTTGACCCAAAACCCAAATTTGGACCCAAAACCCAAGTTTTGATCCAAAACCCTAATTCTAACCCTATTTTGACGCAAAACCCTATTTTTAACTCAAAACCCTAATTCAAACCCTAAACCCTAATTTTGACCGTAAACCCAAAGTTTGACCCAAAAACCTAATTTTGACCCGTAACCCTAATATTAACGCAAAACCCTAATTCTAACCCTATTTTTTTTACCCAAAACCATATTTTAAACTCAAAACCTAATTCAAACCGTAAACCCTAAATCTGACCCAAAACCCTAATTATGAGCCGAAACCCTAATTTTCAAACAAAACCCTAATTCTAACCCGATTTTTGACCCAAAACCCTATTTTTAACTCAAAACCTTAATTCAACCCCTAAACTCTAATTTTGACTTAAAACCCTAATTAGGACCCAATACCCAAAATTTAACCCCAAGCCCTAATTCTAACCTTATTTTTGAGCCAGAACCCTAATTTTAACTCAAAACCCTAATGTTAACCCAAAACCCTAATTCTAACCCTATTTTTGACCCAAAATCCTATTTTTAACTCAAAACCTAATTCAAACCCTAAACCCTAATTTGGACCCTAAATTTGTCCCAGAACAATAATTTTGACACGAAACCCTAATTTTACCCAAAAGCCTAATTCTAACCCTATTTCAAACCATAAACCCTAATTTTGGCCATGAACCCTAATTTTGACCCGAAACCCCAAATTTTAACCCAAAACCCTAATTCTAACCTTATTTTTAACCCAAAACCCTATTTTTAACACAATGCCCTAATTTAAACTCTAATTTTGAAACTAAACCCTAAATTTGACCAAGAACCCTAATTTTGTTCAAAAACCCAAGTTTTAACCCAAAACCCAAATTCAAACCCTAAACCCTAATTTGGACCCAAAACCCAAAAATTGACCCAAAACCCTAATTTCAACCCATAGCCCTAATTTTGACCCAAACCCCTAATTCTAATCGTATTTTTGACCCAAAACATTACTTTAAACTCAAAACCCTATTTCAAACCCAAAACCGTAATTTTGATCCGAAACCCTAAATTTGACCCAACCCTAATTTTGACCGAAACCCTAATTTTTAAACCAACACCTAATTTTAACCCAAAGCCCTAATTTTGACCCAAAACCCTAATTCTAACCCTATTTTTAACCCAAAATCCTATTTTTTACTCAAAACCCTAATTCAAACCCTCAACCTTAGACCCTAATTTTGACCCTAAATCCAAAATTTGACCCAAAACCCTAATTTAAACCCAAAATCCTATTTCTAACCCTATTTCTGATCCAAAAACCTATTTTTAACTCAAAACCCTAATTCAAACCCTAAACCCTATGTTTGACCCAAAACCCAAATTTTAACCCAAAGCCCTAATTTTAACCTAAAACCCTAATTCTAACACTATTTTTGACCCAAAACCCTATTTTAAACTCAAAACCCTATTACAAACGGTAAACCCTTATTTTGACCCTAAACCCTAAATTTGACCCCAAACCCTAATTTTACCCAAAATCCTAATTCTAACCCAAATTCTAACCCTAAGCCCTAATTTTGACACAGAACCCTAATTTTAACCCAAAACCCTAATTATAACCCCATTTTTGACCCAGAAACATATCTTTAACTCAAAACCCTAGTTCAAACCCTAAACCCTAATTTGTACCAAAAACCCTAAGTTTAACCCAAAACCTTAATTTTAACCCAGAGCCCTATTTTTGACCTAAAACCCTAACACTAACCCTATTTTAAACTCAACCCTATTTCAATCCCTAATCCCGAACTTTGACCATAAACCCAAAATTTGACCCAAAAACCTAATTTTGACTCAAACCCTAATTTTAACCCAAAACCCTAATTCTAACTTTATTTTTGACCCAAAACCCTGTTTTAACTCAACCTTAATTCAAACCCTAAACCCTAATTTTGACCCAAAACCCAAATTTGGACCCAAAACCCAAGTTTTGAACCAAAACCCTAATTCTAACCCTATTTTGACCCAAAGCCCTATTTTAAACTCAAAACCCTAATTCAAACCCTAAACCCTAATTTTGATCCTAAACCTTAAATTTGACCCAAAACCCTATTTTTTCCCAAAACCCTAATTTTAACCCAAAACCCTAATTCTAACCCTATTTTTGACCCAAAACCCTATTTTAAACTCAAAACCTAATTCAAACCCTAAACCCTAAATTTTACCCAGAACCCTAATTTTGACCCGAAACCCTAATTTTACCCAAAAGCCTAATTCAAACCCTAAACACTAATTTTTACCCCTAACCCTAATTTTGACCCGAAACCCTATTTTAAACTCAAAATCCAAATTCAAACCCTAAACCATAATTTTGATCCTAAGCCCTAATTTTAACCCAAAACCCTAATTCTAACCCTATTTTTGACCCAAAACCCTATATTTAACTCAAATCCTTAATTCAAACCCTAAACTCTTATTTTGTGCCAAAACTCTAATTTGGACCCAATACCCAAAATTTAAGCCCAAACCCTAATTCTAACCTTATTTTTGACCCAAAACCCTATTTTTAACTCAAAACCCTAATTCAAACCCTAAACCCTAATTTTGATCCTAAACCCAATATTTGACCCAAAAACCTAATTTAAACCCGTAACCCTAATTTTTACTCAAAACCCTAATTTTAACCCAAAACCCTAATTCTAACCCTATTTTTGACCCAAAACCCTATTTTAAGCTCAAACACTAATTCAAACCCTAAACCCTAATTTGGACCCCAAATTTGACCCAGAACCCTAATTTTGACCCGATACCCTAATTTTTCCCAAAAGCCTAATTCTATCCCTAAACCAAATCCCTAATTTTAACCCAAAACCCAACTTTTAACCCAAAACCCTAATTTTAACCCAAAACCCAACTTTTAACCATATTTTTGA
>JAUPTC010000010.1:14942463-14962932 GCA_030762895.1 Sophora flavescens | reverse complement strand
AGTCCTATTTTACACTCAAAACCCTAATTCAAACCATAAACCCTAATTTTGACCCGAAACCCAAATTTTACCCAAAACCCTAATTCTAACCCAAATTCTAACCCTATTTTTGACCCAAAACACTATTTTAAACTCAAGACCCAATTTCAAACCCTAAACCCTAAATCTGACCCTGAACCCTAATTTTGACCCGAAACCCTTATTTTAAACCAAAACCCTAATTCTAACCCTATTTTTGACCCAAAACCCTATTTTTAACTCAAAACCCTATTTCAAACCCTAAACCCTAATTTTGATACAAAACCCTAATTTGGACCCAATACCCAAATTTTAACCCAAAACCCTAATTCAAACCTTATTTTGACCCTAAACCCTATTTTAAACTCAAAACCCTAATTCAAACACTAAACCCTAATTTTGATCCGAACCCCTAAATTTGACCCAGAACCCTAATTTTTCCCAAAACCCTAACTCAATACCCTAATTCAAACCCTAAACCCTAATTTTGATCCTAAACCTTAAATTTGACCCAGAACCCTAATTTTAACCCAAAACCCTAATTCTAACCCTATTTTAGACCTAAAACCCTATTTGAAACTCAACCTAATTCAAACCCTAAACCCTAATTTGGACCCTAAATTTGACCCAGAACCGTAAATTTGACCCGAAACCGTAATTTTACCCAAAAGCATAATTCTAACCCTAATTCAAACCCTAAACCCTAATTTTGACCCAGAACCCTAATTTTGACCCAAAACCCTAAATTTTAACCCAACACCCTAATTCTAACATTATTTTTGACCCAAAACCCTATTTTTAACACAAAACTCTAATTCAAACCCTAATTTTGATACTAAACTCTAAATTTGACCCAGAACCCTAATTTTGATCCGAAACCCAAGTTTTTAACCAAAACCCAAATTCAAACCCTAAACCCTAATTTGGACCCAAAACCCAAATTTTGACCCAAAACCCTAATTTTAACCCAAAGCCTAATTTTGACCCAAAACCTAATTCTAACCTTATTTTTGACCCAAAACCCTATTTTTAACACAAAGCCCTAATTCAAACCTAATTTTGATACTAAACTCTAAATTTGACCCAACCCTAATTTTGATCAAACCCTAATTTTAACCCAAAGCCCCTAATTTTGACCCAAAACCTAATTCTACGTATTTTTGACCCAAACCTATTTTAAACTCCAAACCCAATTTCAGGACCCTTAACCCTAATTTTGATCCGAAACCCCGAACCTAATTTTGACCCGAAACCCTTATTTTAAACCAAAACCCTAATTTTAACCCAAATCCCTAATTTTAACCCAAAGCCCTAATTTAGACCCAAAACCCTAATTCTAACCCTATTTTTGACCCAAAATCCTAATTTTTACTCAAAACCCTAATTCAAACCCTAAACCCTAATTTTGACCCTAAACCCAAAATTTGACCCGAAACTCTAATTTTAACCCAAAACCCTAATTCTAACCCTATTTCTGACCCAAAAACCTATTTTTAACTCAAAACCCTCATTCAATTACCCTAATTTATACCTAAAATCCTAATTCTAACACTATTTATCGCCCAAAACCCTATTTTGAACTCAAAACCCTATTACAAACCCTAAACCCTAAATTTGACCACGAAACCCTAATTTTACCCAAAATCCTAATTCTAACCCAAATTCTAACCCTAAGCCCTAATTTTGACACATCCCTAATTCTAACACTATTTTGACCCAAAACCCTATTTTAAACTCAAAACCTAATTTGGACCCTAAACCCTAAATTTCACCCAAGAACCCTAATTTTGACCCGAAACCATAATTTTACCCAAAAGCCTAAGTCTAACCCTAATTCAAACACTAAACCCTAATTTTGATCCTAAACCTTAAATTTGACCCGACACCCTAATTTTAACCCAAAACCCTAATTCTAACCCTATTTTTTACCCAAAACCTTATTTTAAACTCAAAACCTAATTCAAACCCTAAACCCTAATTTGGACCCTAAATTTGACCTAGAACCGTAATTTTGACCCGGACCCCTAATTTTACCCAAAAGCCTAATTCTAACCCTAATTCTAACCCTAAACCCTAATTTTAATCCAGGACCCTAATTTTGACCCGAAACCCTAATTTTAACCCAAAACCCTAAATTTCACCCAAAGCCCTAATTTTGACCCAAAACCCTATTTCTAACCCAATTTTTGACCCAAAATCCTATTTTTAACTCAAAACCCTAATTCAAACCCTAAACCCTAATTTTGAACCGAAACCCAATTTTACCCAAAACCCTAATTCTAACCCTATTTTTGACCCAAAAACCCATTTTTAACTCAAAACCCTAATTCAAACCCTAAACCCTAATTTGTACCAAAAACCTTAATTTTGACCCAAACCCCTAATTGGACCCAACACCCAAATTTTAACCCCAAACCCAAATTCTAACCTTATTTTTGACCCAAAACCCTATTTTTAACTCAAAACCTTAATTCAAACCCTAAACCCTGATTTTGACCCAAAACAAAAATTGGGACACAAAACCCAAGTTTTGACCCAAAACCTTAATTCTAACCATATTTTGACCCAAAACCCTATATTTAACACAAAACCCTAATTCAAACCCTAAACCCAAAATTTGACCCAAAAACCTAATTTTGACCCGAAACCCTAATTTTAACGCAAACCCAAAATTCTAACCCTATTTTGACCTAAAACCCTATTTTAAACTCAAAACCGTATTTCAAACCCTCAACCCTAAATCTGACCCAGAACCCTAATTTTGACCCGAAACCCTAATTTTATACCAAAACCCTAATTCTAACCCTATTTTTGACCCAAAACCCTCTTTTTAAATCAAAACCTTATTACAAACCCTAAACCCTAATTTTGACCCCAAACCCTAATTTGGACCCAATACCCAAATTTTAACCCAAACCCCTAATTCTAACCTTATTTTTGACCCTAAACCCTATTTTAAACTCAAAACCCTAATTCAAACACTAAACCCTAATTTTGATCCAAAACTCTAAATTTGACCCAGAACCCTAATATTTCCCAAAACCGTAACTCAATACCCAAATTCAAACCCTAAACCCTAATTTTGATCCTAAACCTTAAATTTGACCCAGAACCCAAATTTTAACCCAAAACCCTAATTCTAACCCTATTTTAGACCCAAAACCCTATTTGAAACTCAACCTAATTCAAACCCTAAACCCCAATTTGGACCATAAATTCGACCCATAACCGTAATTTTGACCCGAAACCCTAATTTTACCCAAAAGCATAATTTTAACCCAAATTCAAACCCTAAACCCTAATTTTGACCCTAAACCCTGATTTTGATCGGAAACCCTAGTTTTAACCCAAATTCAAACCCTAAACCCTAATTCTAACCGTATTTTTGACCCAAAACCCTAATTCTAACCGTATTTTGGACCCAAAACCCAAAATTTGACCCAAAACCCTAATTTTAACTCAAAGCCCTAATTTTGAATCAAAACCCTAATTCTAACCGTATTTTTGACCCAAAACCCTATTTTAAACTCAATCCCTATTTCAAACCCTAAACCCTAATTTTGATCCGAAACCCTAAATTTGTCCCAGAACCAAAATTTTGACCCGAAACCCTAATTTTAAACAAAAACCCTAATTTTAACCCAAAGCCCTAATTTTGACCCAAAACGCTAATTCTATCCCTATTTTTGACCCAAAATCCTAATTTTTACTCAAAACTCTAATTCAAACCCTAAACCCTAGTTTTCACCCTAAAACCAAAATTTGACCCGAAATTCTAATTTTAACCCAAAACCCTAATAATAACCCTATTTCTGACCCAAAAACCTATTTTTAACTCAAAACCCTAATTCAAACCCTAAACCCTATGTTTGACCCAAAACCCTAGTTTTAACCCAAAGCCCTAATTTTGACCAAAAACCCTAATTCTAACACTATTTTTGGCCCAATACCCTATTTTAAACTCAAAACCCTATTACAAACCCAAAACCCTAATTTTGACCCTAAACCCTAAATTTGACCCCGAAACCCTAATTTTACCCAAAATCCTAATTCTAACCCAAATTCTAACCCTAAGCCCTAATTTTGACACAACCCTAATTCTAACCCTATTTTGACCCAAAACCCTATTTTAAACTCAAAACCTAATTCAAACCCTAAACCCTAATTTGGACCCTAAATTTGACCCAGAACCGTAATTTTGACCCGAAACCCTTATTTTACCCAAAAGCATAATTCTAACCCTAATTCAAACCCTAAACCCTAATTTTGACCCAGAACCCTAATTTTGACCCGAAACCCTAAATTTTAACCCAAAACCCTAATGCTAACCTAATTTTTGACCCAAAACCCTATTTTTAACACAAAGCCCTAATTCAAACCCTAATTTTGATACTAAACTCTAAATTTGAACCAGAACCCTAATTTTGATCTGAAACCCTAGTTTGCACCCAAAGCCCAAATTCAAACCCTAAACCCAAATTTGGACCCAAAACCCAAATTTTGTCCCAAAACCCAAATTTTAACCCAAAGCCCTAATTTTGACCCAAAAACCTAATTCTAACTGTATTTTTGACCCAAAACCATATTTTAAGCTCAAAACCCTATTTCAAACCCTAAACCCTAATTTTGATTCGAAACCCTAAATTTGACCCAGAACCCTAATTTTGACCCGAAACCCTAATTTTAAACCAAAACCCTAATTTTAACTCAAATCCCTAATTTTAACCCAAAGCCCTAATTTTGACCCAAAACCCTAATTCTAACCCTATTTTTGACCCAAAATCCTAATTTTTACTCAAAACCCTAATTCAAACCCTAAACCCTAATTTTGACCCTAAACCCAAAATTTGACCCGAAACTCTAATTTTAACCCAAAACCCTAATTCTAAGCCTATTTCTGACCCAAAAACCTATTTTTAACTCAAAACCCTAATTCAAACCACAAAACCCTATGTTTGACCCAAAACCCTAGTTTTAACCCAATGCCCTAATTTTGACCTAAAACCTTAATTCTAACACTATTTTTGGCCCAATACCCTATTTTAAACTCAAAACTCTATTACAAACCCTAAACCCTAATTTTGACCCTAAACCCTAAATTTGTCCCCGAAACCCTAATTTTAACAAAAATCCAAATTCTAACCCAAAGCCCTATTTTTGACACAACCCTAATTCTAACCCTATTTTGACCCAAAACCCTATTTTAAACTCAACCAAATTCAAACCCTAAACCCTAATTTGGACCCTAAACCCTAATTTTGACCCAGAACCCTAATTTTGACCCGAAACCATAATTTTACCCAAAAGCCTAATTCTAACCCTAATTCAAACCCTAAACCTTAATTTTGATCCTAAACCTTAAATTTGACCCGAAACCCTAATTTTAACCCAAAACCCTAATTCTAACCCTATTTTAAACTCAAAACCTAATTCAAACCGTAAACCCTAATTTGGACCCTAAATTTGACCTAGAACCATAATTTTGACCTGAAAACCTAATTTTACCCAAACGCCTAATTCAAACCCTAATTCAAACCCTAAACCCTAATTTTAACCCAAAGCCCTAATTTTGACCTAAAACCCTAATCTAACCCTATTTTTGACCCAAAACCCTATTTCAAACCCTAAACCCTAATTTTGACCTTAAACCCTAAAATTGACCCCGAACCCTAATTTTGACCCGAAACCCTAATTTTACTGAAAACCCTAATTCTAACCCTAAGCCTTAATTTTGACCCAGGACCCTAAGTTTAACCCAAAACCCTATTACTAACCTTATTGTTGACACAAAACCCTATTTTAAACTCAAAACCTTAATTCAAACCCTAAACCCAAATTTGGACCCAAAACCCAAATTTGGACCCAAAACCCAAGTTTTGATCCAAAACCCTAATTCTAACCCTATTTTGACCCAAAACCTATTTTTAACTCAAAACCCTAATTCAAACCCTTAACCCTAATTTTGACCGTAAACCCAAAATTTGACCCAAAAACCTAATTTTGACCCGTAACCATAAACCCTAAATCTGACCCAGAACTCTAATTATGAGCCGAAACCCTAATTTTAAACCAAAACCCTAATTCTAACCCTATTTTTGACCCAAAACCCTATTTTTAACTCAACCTTAATTCAAACCCTAAACTCTAATTTTGACCTAAAACCCTAATTTGGACCCAATACCCAAATTTTAACCCCAAACCCTAATTCTAACCTTATTTTGATCCAGAACCCTAATTTTAACTCAAAACCCTAATTTTAACCCAAAACCCTAATTCTAACCCTATTTTTGACCCAAAACCCTATTTTAAACTCAAAACCAAATTCAAACCCTAAACCCTAATTTGGACCCTAAATTTGACCCAGAATCGTAATTTGACACGAAACCCTAATTTTACCCAAAAGCCTAATTCTAGCCTTATTTCAAACCATAAACCCTAATTTTGACCCGAAATCCAAATTTTAAAGCAAAACCCTAATTCTAACCCTATTTTTGACTCAAAACCCTATTTTTAACTCAAAACATTAATTCAAACCCTATACTCTAATTTTGACCCATAACCCTAATTTGGACCCAATACCCAAATTTTAACCCCCAAACCCTAATTCTAACCTTATTTTTTACCCAAAACCGTATTTTAAACTCAAAACCCTAATTCAAACACTAAACCCTAATTTTGATCCGAAACCCTAAATTTGACCCAGAACCCTAATTTTTCCCAAAACCCTAACTCAATATCCTAATTCAAACCCTAAACCTTAGTTTTGATCCTAAACCTTAAATTTCACCCAGAACCCTAATTTTTCCCAAAAGCCTAATTTTAACCCCAAACCCTAATTCTAACCCTATTTTAGACGGACGGCTGCTTGGGTTTTGCATGGAGGTCTAGGGTTCACGCTCGCCCGCCATGGCCACTACCTCGCCTTGCACTTGGCAATTTCTCTTCCCAGACTGTCTACCCCTTCCTCCTCAGCATGCTGGTTTGGTTTCTCAACCCTCTTCTTCCTATCCCTACGCGAGTGCACCCCCTCATCAAAAATCATTTACTGAAGCGCTAAATACCTCATTTGATATTCATGTCAGTCAGCTTCCCAAGCCATGTGTCAAGAGTGGCTCAATCTCTATCAAGATCTCAGAAGATGAATATCTGAAAGGTATAGAAAGTTGTAAAAATAATCTTCATGGCAGATTGCTTCTTCCTAAGGGTAGTCAACCCTTCAAGTTTAATGACTTGAGAGAGAAGTTATCGAAATTATGGAACCCTATAGGGCAGCGGTGCATTGTCACTCTTGGCAAAGGATACTACGAATTTAGTTTTGCATCTCCTGATGATCTTAGGAGCGTTTGGACTGTTGGTTCATGGGGCCTTAAACCTGGTATTCTTAGGCTTTCGAAATGGAGCCCAGACTTCAATCCAAATTCACAAAAGCAGACACACGTGCAGTGTTGGATTCGTATTTTTGATCTCCCTCAAGAATATTGGAGAACTACGATCTAGTTTGAAATTGCAAGTGGGGTTGGGCTGCCAATCTCAGTGGATGAAAATACAAGAAACAAGACTTTTGGGCACTATGCTATGGTCCTGGTTGATGTTGATCTTTTGAGCGAGTTGCCTTCTGCAATCATGGTAGAAAGGGAACGGTTTGCCTTTCATGTGAGCGTTGATTATGAGAAACTTCCTTTGTTTTGTTCAGCTTGTCAATCAATTGGTCATTCGGATGATAGTTGCAGGTATAAGCCTGGTGTTCCTAAGCCTAAGGCTGTGAAAAACCATCCAAAGTCTAAGCCTGTTTATGTTCGAAAGCAGGATGCAATCCCTGTTCAGAATGTGGAGAATAATGCTGCGATTAATGGTGTTGCTGTAGTAACAAAGCCTGGCAATGATGCTAATGAGAAAGAGCATAATGATGCAAGTGGTTTCTCGCCTAAGAACGGTAGCCATGAAGGAGAAAATAATGACAAGGAGGCCCCAAACAATGCAATCCATGAGGGAGAAGCACTTCAAGAAGGGTCTATAAATAATAATAAAGATTTGCCCCATGATGTCATCCCAGATAGGGGGAATAGAGTTTTTGCCATTCCAAGAGAGAACGACGTTGATAATCATGAAGATCATTGCACTGATGATGATGACTTAGAGTCTTGTAAAAATGTGTTTGATGAATTTCAATCACCTGCTGTAGTAGTCAGGGATTCTCTTTCAAGTCAGGACCATCTTGATGTTGTGCCAAATTCCTATGACAGTATCTCTAATTCGGTTAGTAACAGATTAACTATTACCCCTGACTTTATCTATAAGCCTATGAATCCTGTAGTCAAAAATGATTTGCGGATAGTTTCGAAATTTTGGGCTAATGAAGAAGAGGAAGCTGCCTCAGATAAGGAGGCCGATCCTCCCACTGAGATAGAATTCACTAAAGTACTGAGCAAATCTCAAAAAAAGAGGCAAAGGCAGAATAGAAAAAAAGCTGGAAAAGCTTTGGAAACGAATGCTCGATCGAGGGCAGGCCCTAGGCTGTTTGCCTGATGAAACCAATTTTTTGGAATGCAAGAGGTGTTGCAAACAGTGACACCAGACTGTACATAAAGAATATGTGTTTAACTCATAAGCCTGATTTCATTTTCTTCGCTGAGCCCAAGATTGCTTCTGATTGCTTCCCCCCTTCGTTTTGGAGGCAGCTAAACCTTAAGCTTTTTGTTGTTAATGATAGAGGAGCACACCTCCCAAATTTATGGGCCATCTGTGTTGATTACCTTAATCCTTCAGTGATTTCTACTGCATCCCAGCATATTTCCTTTTCAGTTGATTTTCATGGCCAGGCTCTTTCCTGCTCTGCTGTGTATGCATGTACCACCTACATCCAAAGAAGATAGCTCTGGTCTGAATTAGCTACTTTACAGCAGGACAACCCTGGCTCATGGTGCTTCCTAGGAGATTTTAATGTTATCCTCGACGCTCATGAAAAGAGAGGGGGCAACCTTCCATCATCACTTTCCTGTGCTGAGTTCGGGCCTTGGACTGACTCTTGCTCCTTGACTCACCTGGAAACAAAAGGTGCTGAGTATACCTGGTCCAATAGGAGAAGATCTGGTTCCCACATTGAGATATGGATAGATCGAGCAATCTGTAATGAAGAGTGTATTGACTTCTGGAGCTCTATTACTTGCTGCACTCTCTCTAGATTACACTTAGATCATTTTCCAATTGTTTTACTGATGCAAAAAGGCTCCAAATCATTTCCATCTTCCTTTAAATTCCTCAAGATGTGGTTGGACCATCCTGACTGTTCTAGGCTTGTGACTGAGGTTTGGAAAAAACCTGTGTTGGGCTGCCCTATGTTTATTCTATCACAAGCTCAAAAATTTGAAACTTGAGTTTAAGACTTGGAACAAACATGTTTTTGGAGATATCCACTTGAAAGTAAAGGATGCAACTGCTGCTGTTGAGAATGTGCAGAGGCAAATTCAGGTTGATGCCTGGACTGAATTTCTTCATGACCAAGAAACACTAGCTCAGAAAAATCTGCAACAAGCTTTATGTTTTCAGGAAACATTCTGGAAAGAGAAACCAGGATTAATTAGCATTGCTTTGGCGATAGAAACACCTCCTATTTTCACAGAATAGCCAAGATTAGGCATGCCACAAAGCATCTATCTATGCTTCGGCACAATGGGGTTATTTATGACCAACAAGAGGATTTGGAGAGAATTGTGTTAGCTTACTATGCAGACCTATATGCTTCAGACAATTCCTGTTCCACGAATGGTTTAACTCAAAGAACCATCTATGCTTCAGTTTCTACGGATGATAATGATATGCTGACAAAACAGCCTTCGATGGATGAGATTAGAGAAGCTGTTTTCTCTATGAATGGAGATGGAGCTCCTGGTCCGGACGTCTTTGGTGGTTGCTTCTACCAAAGGTTTTGGGATATAGTTTCCTTGGATGTTTTCAATTCAGTATCTCAATTCTTCTCTCAAGGTTGGCTTCTTCCTAACTTAAACTCCAACTTAGTAGTGCTCATCCCCAAGTTCAAAGGAGCTGCTGCAGTGGAAAACTTTAGACCTATTGCCCTGGCTAATTATCAGTTTAAAATCATCACTAAGGTCCTAGCTGATAGATTGGCCAGGGTGGCTCCAAGGATAGTGTCCCAGAACCAGAGAGGTTTCATCAAGGATAGGCAAATCAGTGATTGTATCTGCATAACATCTGAGGCCACAAACATGCTTCATAATAGATCTTTTGGTGGCAACATAGCCTTGAAATTTGACATCAACAAGGCCTTTGACACAATTGATTGGAATTTCTTGCTGCAAGTGTTGAAGACTTTTGGTTTCAATAGTCAGTTTTGTAACTAGATCAAGGTCATCATGCATTCTGCAAAGCTTTCTTTCTCAGTGAATGGCAGATTAGTTGGTTACTTCTCTTGCAATAGGGGAGTTAGGCAAGGGGTCCCACTGTCTCCTCTTCTCTTTTGCCTTGCAGAAGATGTGCTTAGTAGAGGAATCTCTCTTTTGATTAAAGAAGGAAAGCTAAACTCCATGTTAGGGCCTAGAGGGTTCAAAACTCCAAGTCATGTACTTTATGCGGATGACATTTTGGTGTTCTGCAAGGGAACAAAACAGAACTTGCTGAATTTGATGAATTTGTTCAGGGAGTATGCCGAGACTTCTGGGCAAGTTTTAAGTCTGCCTAAGTGCAGATTCTATCCTGGCTGTATCTCTTCCTCCAGAATTGCTACTCTTAGCAATTTCCTAGGCTTTACGGCTGGTTCCATTCCTTTTAACTACCTCGAGGTCCCAATTTTTAGAGGTAAGCCGAAAAAATCTCATCTACAGCCTATAGCAGATAGAGTCAAGTCAAAACTTTCAGCCTGGAAGGGTTCCTTTTTATCCATAATGGGTAGAATTCAGTTGGTAAAATCTATTATTCAAGGCATGTTACTATACAGCTTTCACACTTACCTCTGGCCTGCTTCTCAGTTAAAGTCCATGGAATCTTGGATAAAGAAATTTGTTTGGTCAGGAGATATCTTCAAAAGAAAGTTAATCACAGTGGCTTGGAAGAAGGTTTGCACACCATTCATGGAAGGAGACCTTGGCATCAGGCCTCTCAAAGCCATCAACCATGCTGCTCTTTTAAAGCTTAGCTGGAATGTGATTTCCTTAAACAGCCAGTGGTCCATTCTAATCAAGGCTAGATGCTTTAGAAACAATGTTCCTTGCTCTTCTTATATCAGATCCTCGGTGTGGCCTGGCATCTCTTTGTTCATCCACTCTCTATTAGATAATTGCTCTTGGAAACTTGGAAATGGTCTGCATATTAATTTCTGGATAGATAGGTGGCTTGTTAATCCTATTGTTGATGTCTTGCACATTCCTCCTGAGCAGCATAAACTTCTGTCTGCCTCTGTGGCAGACTTCATTGATGGTCAGGCTTGGTGTATTCCTGATGCTCTGTCTATCAATTGTCCTGAGATTACAGCTGAAATTAAGAAGGTAATAATCCCTCTTGTCCATACTGATGATCAGCTTATGTGGAAGCTCTCGGTTTCTGGTTTGTTGTCCTTTAAGGACTCTTATAACTTCCTCAATCCTAGACAGCAGCCTGTTGATTGGGGGTAAAATGGTTTGGAATTCAGCTATTCCTTCTTCTAGATCTCTGTTAATATGGAGGCTTCTACATGGCAAAGCTCCCACTGATGAGAATCTTAAAGCAAAGGGTTGTGTTATGGTCTCTAGATGCTGTCTTTGTGGGAAGGCTGAGGAAAGCTCTAGTCATTTATTCCTATCTTGCCCCTTCTCCCTAGAGATTTGGCACTGGTTCGAAAGAATCTTCTGTTGTAGGCCAAAGTTGTCCTCCTTTCACAGCCTCCTCACTCTCTGCTATGTCAGTAACAGCTCTCAAATAACTGATATGAAGCTGGCAGCAGTAGTTAATATAATTTGGTTCATCTGGTTCAACAGAAACAAAATCCGTTTTGAGAGCAAAGCTTATAAGTCTTGGTCCATTATTAGCATGATAGCAGCTTCAGTTTCTCTATCAGGAACTTACTCTTTTGGCACAATCTCTTCTCCTGATCATCATTCCAATATTCTGAGTTATTTTTCTGTTTCGGGCCATTTGGGAAAAGCTCCAATTATCAAGCAGGTCAACTAGATTCCTCCCTCTTGGGGATGGTTTAAGTGCAACATTGATGGCTCGGCCAAGGGTTGTCCTGGCCTGGCAGCCTGTGGGGGGATATTCAGGGATGGTTGGGGCAGTTTTCTCGGCTGTTTTGCTTTGAATATTGTCGTCAGTTTCTCCTTACATGCCGAGTTCTTAGCTGCTATAAAAGCTATTGAATTAGCAATTGAAAAAGGCTGGAGAAGCATTTGGATTGAGAGTGATTCTTCTCAGGTGGTGGCTGCCCTCAAATCCAAATCTATATCCTTGGTTCCTTGGAAACTAAGAAACCGTTGGTAAAACTATCTTTTTCTTTTCGACAGTCCAAACTTAGTCGTGTCCCATATTTATAGGGAAGGGAATTGTTGTGCAGACAAGCTGGCAAATTTTGGTACTAGTTCCCAAGGGTTCACTTGGTGGAATGTAGTTCAGGATATTATCTTAGATGATTTCAATAGAAATAGATTTAACCTTCCTTCCTATAGGTTTCGGTGATTCCTTATCTCCATGGGTTTTGGTCCATGTCCCCCCATGCTTGTTTCTCTTCTTTGTATTCTTTTGTCTTTTTTCATTAAATTTTAGATGTGCTGCATGTGATTGTTAGTGCCTATGGTGCCAACCTAGTTGGGATGATAGGCCCTATAGTAATGCTCTTTGTAACAGCCTGATTTTTTTAATACGCTGTTTAACTGGGTAAAAATATATTTATTTATATTTTTATTTGAGATTTAGGAAATGATTTTTGAAAAAACAAAATCATATCTGGAACTTACTCTACGGTAGGAAGCTCTAGTAAAAATTTGGGTTTAAAACTCAGACGGAAACCGGTCTGCATTTTTTTAACTGACAGTATAATTTTATACTGACAGAAATCCCTAATTTGGCCCGAAAAATGAAATTTGTAGATTTTTTTATATTTTGACCGTGAGGAAGTCTACTTTCCAAATTTCTGATCAGAAATAAAATATTATGTTTATTCGGACGAATTTTGGTAAAAGTTCGGACGGAAAACAGTCGGTGTTTTCACTGACAATAAGATTTTAATGATTAGAAAACCTAATTTTGACTCGTGAACGAAATGGTTTATATTTAAATCATATTTCCAATGAGTTTGGTTAGTTTGAAAATTTTCAGTCGAAAACGAAATATTACGCTTTTATACGAGCGTAAAACCCTAATCGGGGAACCGACGAAGTCGAGACGGGAGGTACAGAGACAAAACCGGACACCGGAGGAGCTGAGTCATGGGGTGAGTCACCACCATGACTCACCAAGCATTTATGAACATTAAATGCAAGTAATCATGACTTTTAGGTAAAAAGACCAAAATACCCCCAAGCTTTCGCGGGTATTAACAAGACGCATCTACGCACTTTTAACCACTCATTTTACATGGTTGTATACCTCCCACATCTCTCCAATTTCGTGCATCCACCTCCAATAAATCATACCTATTTTATTTTGCTTTCGTTTCATTATTTTCCTCTCAAAAAACCGGTAAATGACGGAGCTGCGTACGGAATTTCCGGGAACCGCTAACGGATAGGATCGTGACTCATTGGTGAGTCACTAGGTGTGGCCCAAAATCAGCCACACCTCCATCAAATGTGAGCCACATATTTATTAACCATAGTTAGCAAAGTAACCCTAGTTAAGTTAATTATTAACTATGGTTAAGCTTATATTAATTAAATAATCACAAAATCCATTAATCTAAAAGTTAAAAACCAAACAAGGCCTAAGATTTCCCCTATAAAAGCCCTCAAAACCGTGGCCTCCCCTCACCATTTCACTCATCTTCTTCATCTTCTTCATTTCTTCACCAAAAACACTTAAACTCCATTTTCATTCTTCAAGAGCTCCAAGTGATTCCATTACAAAGCTTGCCAAGATCATCATCTATTCTTCTTCTACTTTCCTAACTTTAGGTAACATGATCATCTCATCTCTTGTTTAAGCTTTTGTTCTTCATATGTCATGGTTTTCCATTTCTAGATCTAGAACTTGTAATAATTCTAGAAAATTGTAGAAAAATCATAAAAATGTGAAACCAATTTCTATGATCTAGATATAATCCCTACTTTCATTATCGAAAAGCATGTGATCAAAGTCATTTTCCTTCCCTATTAACCATTCTTGGCCAAACCTAGGTGAGAAAGTGAGTGTGAAGTTTTTGTGTCATTACTCAATTCTATCACTTGTATCATGCTCTCTAATACCTATATGGTTATAATCTAAGAGCTTAACTTCAACAAAGATTTCCATCCTAATTTTATGGTGTTGGCCGAAAATCTAGGGTGTAGGAGTTTATAGATTTTGTTAAATTAATGAATTATAATGATTGGTTAATACTCTTAAGTATCTATGTAATCTAAAAACAATAGCATGAATCAAAATGAATTTCCTAGCCTATTTTACCAAGTGAGGCCGAAACTTAATTAAAAAGGAGATAAATTATTTTGTTAATATTTCCAAGTTATGATAATTTATCTAAGCTATCTAAGACTATAGGAACTAGAATCCAAAAACTTGGAATGAGAAGAGAATCCTAACCCTACTTTGAATTAGGAGGCCGAAACCTAGCTAGTTAGGTTAAGAGTGATTTTGTTGATTAATTATAGTTGTATTGTTTGGTTGAAGGAGAAACTGTTAAACTGTGGTGTGATAACAAGGATCGTCGAAGTCGGAATTCCGGTGCTAACTCGGGTGGGGGAAAGAATCATTCTACCATCGGAATCGATAAGTAGCATATTATATAATAATTGTGTAGGGCGACCTAAACCCTACTAGTAGTTGAGTAATTGACAAGACCAAAATCATATTGGAAACCTTTTCTGTAAAACCAATGGTGATTTGGGGATTCTAGGTTTATCGACGTTAGGATGATTTTATCTTATCTGAGGTTGATTGAATTTATTATTATTATTGCATTGCTTATGTGATATTTTGTGGTATTTTATTTGCTGATATTGTGTTATGCATGATCTGTCTGGTTTTTAATATTGTGCTTAGCTGATTTTTAAGTAAGGATATGTGTTGTTCGGGAGATAATTGTTTGGGTGAGAGAATACAGGTGATTTAAAGGTGCCTAGCCTAATTAAGTGGTTTTATCTATGAGGAAAAAGATATTGAGACTTTGATGGAAGGTTGAGGCACTAGGTTGTTATTGATGTAACTTGGGGAGATTCATTTATAGATGTATTGTTATTCACAGCCGTGTGAGTGGAACACACGAGGTCAGGATATCCTATTTTGGGATATCGGATATTGCGGGTGAGTGCCCTACGGATGTGGATACCGAGGTAGACTGCCGTAATATTCTTTTAGTTCTTGAAACGTTCGCATATTCTTGGCACTGGACCATTCTGGATTGATACTCCTTGACGCATTCGTATATTCTTGGTACTGGACCGTTTTGGACTAATACTCGCTTAGTCGTTGACGCATTCGAAAGTTATTTGCACTGGACTGTTTCGGACTACTAACTAATGTGACAGGAGTAAAGATGGCCACATCAGTATAAAGTCTTAGTTGCAGGGGCTGAGGGTAGAGGATGATATAGTGAATTGAGGATGATTGTTGATTTTGAGTGATGCGTGTCTGTGGCTATTATTATATTATGTGCTATGTATTCTGTTCCGCTTTTGATGATAGAACTGTTTCTTGTCCCCTGTATCTTTCGGTATGTTTTATTTTATCTTTTATGGGATCGTACTTGAAGACCCTGTGGCTGAGCCGAACGAAGAGGGGTTGGATGGGACTCCCTATGAATCGGAAGCCGGAGGTCGTGTCGTGACCCATGGTGATTAGGGTCTAGCTAGTCTATGGCCAGTGCGTCTCTTGAGACGTTTTATATTTTCCGCTAAGCACAACTTTTGTTTAAGTATATGCCTGTGAGGGATCCTACTGAGAGGATACCCTCACAGTGTTTTGGTAATGTAATAAATAAACATGTGTGTATTTATATATTACAACCTCGGTGTGTTTAATTTGCAGAAGTTATATGATTGTTTAAATAAAGTTTTAATTTTTACATACTTTTCACGCTGAGTGCGCGATTAAGGAATTAATTAATAAGGTTTTAAGCTAATAAAACACCGGGGCACAACGGGGTGTCTCATTTGGTGGTATCAGAGCAGTTTGATTCTAAAACGGACTGTGGGGTTATGTCCGATCAGAATTGCAGACTGCGAGGTCTAGGATGTTGTTACTGACCGTGTCTAGTTAATTCCACCTCGGATTTTGACTATCTTTAGAAGGTTGGTAGTGCGTCCGATTTTACTGCGAAAATTAATATTGGTATGGCATATGGTATGTATATACTTCCCTATGTGGTATTATATGCCATACTAAATAAGAGTGGATGATTTCTTTTACAGAATCATGGCTCGCGGAAGAGGACGTCCAACTAACCGCGGTGACAGAACCCTATAAAGGATTATTGGAGCTGTCAATGGTAATGCTGACAATACTGATAATGGAGGAGGATCATCTTCGACTCCAAATACAATGGAAACCATAGCTGCTGCTATGCTATTGCAAACCCAGCAGAATGTTGAGATGCTGCAGATGAACAAAGAGCAGCTAATTTTACACCCTAATTCAAACCCTAAACCCTAATTTTGATCCTAAACACTAATTTTAACCCAAAACTCTATTTGTAACCCAAAGCCCTAATTTTGACTCAAAACCCTATTTTAAACTCAAAACCCTATTTCAAACCCTAAACCATAAATCTGACCTAGAGCCCTAAATCTGACCCAGAACCCTAATTTTGACCCAAAACCCTATTTTTAACTCAAAACCTTAATCCAAACCCTAAACTCTAATATTGAGCCAAAACCCTAATTTGGACCCAATACCCAAATTTTAACCCCAAACCCTAATTCTAACCTTATTTTTGACCCAAAGCCCTATTTTAACTCAAAACCTTAATTCAAACCCTAAACCCTAATCCTAAACCCTAATTTTGACCCAAAACCCAAATTTGGACCCAAAACCCAAGTTTTGACCCAAAACCCTAATTCTAACCCTATTTTGACCCAAAACCCTATTTTTAACTCAAAACCCTAATTCAAACCCTAAAACCTAATCTTGACCCTAAACCCAAAATTTGACCCAAAAACCTAATTTTGACCCGTAACCCTAATTTTAACGCAAACCCCAAATTCTAACCCTATTTTTGACCCAAAACCCTATTTTAAATTCAAAACCCTATTTCAAACCTTAAACCCTAAATCTGACCCATAACCCTAATTTTGACCCGAAACCCTAATTTTAAACCAAATCCCTAATTCTAACCCTATTTTTGACCCAAAACCCTATTTTTAAATCAAACACTTAATTCAAACCCTAAACTCTAATTTTGACCCAAAACCCTAATTTGGACCCAATACCCAATTTTAACCCCAAACCCTAATTATAACCTTATTTTTGACCCAAAGCCCTATTTTAACTCAAAACCTTAATTCAAACCCTAAACCCTAATCCTAAACCCTAATTTTGACCCAAAACCCAAATTTGGACCCAAAACCCAAGTTTTGACCCAAAACCCTAATTCTAACCCTATTTTGACCCAAAACCCTATTTTTAACTCAAAACCCTAATTCAAACCCTAAAACCTAATCTTGACCTTAAACCCAAAATTTGACCCAAAAACCTAATTTTGACCCGTAACCCTAATTTTAACGCAAACCCCAAATTCTAACCCTATTTTTGACCCAAAACCCTATTTTAAATTCAAAACCCTATTTCAAACCTTAAACCCTAAATCTGACCCATAACCCTAATTTTGACCCGAAACCCTAATTTTAAACCAAATCCCTAATTCTAACCCTATTTTTGACCCAAAACCCTATTTTTAAATCAAACACTTAATTCAAACCCTAAACTCTAATTTTGACCCAAAACCCTAATTTGGACCCAATACCCAATTTTAACCCCAAACCCTAACTCTAACCTTATTTTTGACCCAAAACCCTATTTTAAACTCAAAACCCTAATTCAAACCCTAAACCCTAATTTTGATCCTAAACCCTAAATTTGACCCAGAACCCTAATTTTTCCCAAAACCCTAATTTTAACCCTACTTTTGACCCAAGACCCTATTTTAAACATAAAACCTAATTCAAACCCTAAACCCTAATTTCGACCCTAAATTTGACCCAGAACCGTAATTTTAACCCGAAACCCTAATTTTACCCAAAAGGCTAATTCTAACCCTAATTCAAACCTAAAACCCTAATTTTGACCCAGAACCCTAATTTTGACCCCAGAACCCTAATTCAAACCATATTTTTGACCCAAAACCCTATTTTTAACACAAAGCCCTAATTCCAACCCTAATTTTGAAACTAAACCTTAAATTTGACCCGGAACCCTAATTTTGATCCGAAACCCTAGTTTTAACCCAAAACCCAAATTAAACCCATAAACCCTAATTTGGACCCAAACCCCAAATTTTGACCCAAAACCCTAATACTAACCCAAAGCCCTAATTTTGACCCAAAACCATATTTTAAAATCAAAACCCTATTTCAAACCCTAAACCCAAATTTTGATCCGAAACCCTAAATTTGACCCAGAACCCTAATTTTGACCCGAAACCCTAATTTTAAACCAAAACCCTAATTTTAACCCAAATGCCTAATTTTAACCCAAAGCCCTAATTTTGACCCAAAACCCTAATTCTATTCCTATTTTTGACCCAAAATCCTATTTTTAACTCAAAACCCTAATTCAAACCCTAAACCCTAATTTTGACCCTAAACCCAAAATTCGACCCGAAAACCTAATTTTAATCCGAAACCCTAATTCTAACCCTATTTCTGACCCAAAAACCTATTTTTAACTCAAAACCCTAATTCAAACCATAAACCCTAATTCAAACTCTAAACCCAAATTTTGACCCTAAACCCAAATTTTGACCCGAAACCCTAATTTTAACCCAAAACCCTAATTCTAAACGTATTTCTGACCCAAAAACCTATTTTTAACTCAACCCTAATTCAAATCCTAAACCCTATGTTTGACCCAAAACACTAATTTTAGCCCAAAGCCCTAATTTTGACCTAAAACCCATCTAACAGTATTTTTGACCCAAAACCCTATTTTAAACTCAAAACCCTATTACAAACCCTAAACCCTAATTTTCACCCTAAACCCTAAATTTGACCCAACCACCTAATTTTGACCCGTAACCCTAATTTAACGCAAAACCCTAATTCTAACCCTATTTTTTACACAAAACCCTATTTTAAACACAAAACCCTATTTAAAACCCTAAACCCCAAATCTGACCCAGAACCCTAATTTTGACCCGAAACCCTAATTTTAAACCAAAACCTCCCTATTTTTGACCGAAAACCCTATTTTTAACTCAAAACCTTAATTCAAACCCTAAACTCTAATTTTGACCCAAAACCCTAATTTGGACCCAATACCCAAATTTTAACCCCAAACCCTAATTCTAACCTTATTTTTGACCAAAAACCCTATTTTAAACTCAATACCCTAATTCAAATCCTAAACCCTAATTTTGATCCGAAACCCTAAATTTGACCCAGAACCCTAATTTTGACTCAATACCCTAATTTGGACCCAATACCCAAATTTTAACCCAAACCCCTAATTCTAACCTTATTTTTGACCCTAAACCCTATTTTAAACTCAAAACCCAAATTCAAACACTAAACCCTAATTTTGATCCGAAACTCTAAATTTGACCCAGAACCCTAATATTTCCCAAAACCGTAACTCAATACCCAAATTCAAACCCTAAACCCTAATTTTGATCCTAAACCTTAAATTTGACCCAGAACCATAATTTTAACCCAAAACGATAATTCTAAGCCTATTTTTTACCCAAAACCCTATTTTAAACTCAAAACCTAATTCAAACCGTAAACCCTAAATTTGGACCCTTAATTTGACCTAGAACCGTAATTTTGACCCGAAACCCTAATTTTACCCAAAAGCCTAATTCTAACCCGAATTCAAACCCTAAACCTTAATTTTGACCCAGAACCCTAATTTTTACCAGAAACCCTAAATTTTAACCCAAAACCCTAATTCTAACCTTATTTTTGACCCAAAACCCCATTTTTAACACAAAGCCCTAATTCAAACCCTAAACCCTAATTCTAACCTTATTTTTGAACCAAAACCCTATTTTAAACTTAAAACCCTACTTCAAACCCTAAACCCTAATTTTGATCCTAAACCCTAAATTTGACCCAGAACCCTAATTTTTCCCAAAACTCTAATTTTAACTCAAAACCATAATTT
>JAUPTC010000010.1:14922370-14941963 GCA_030762895.1 Sophora flavescens | reverse complement strand
TTGTTAATACACTTGTTAGCCGAGGATAAATACTCGGACCTATCCCATCATAGACCGCAGATGAAGACATCTCGGTCCCGTGCAATCCAGTCACAACTGACTTGGTCAAACATATTACTCGATTATTCAAATATCTCTCCGTATAACTCGGAGCCTTATCCTTATCTAGTTATGATTACAACATAATTTTATTAGAATATCTAAAGATAGATACGATCTCAATAACAGTCCAACTAAAACTGTTATACCTAAAAATCTCTATAAATAAGGGATCAACCCCCTCACTTAGAACTACGTTGCTTTGATTCCCACTTGGGATACGTAGGAGCAGAATATCAATTCTGTCAAGCTATTCCATAAATACTCCCACAGAGTTTCACCGGACGAGTATCTCTTACTTGAGATATTTGGACGGAACAGGGTCAAAATTAGGGTTCTGAGTCAATATTAGGGTTTAGGGTTTGAATTAGGGTTAGAGTTAGGCTTTTGGGTAAAAATTGGGTTTCGGGTCAAAATTTGGGTTTTGGGTCAAATTTAGGGTTTAGGGTCCAAATTAGGGTTTAGGGGTTGAATTAGGTTGAGTTTAAAATAGGGTTTTGGGTCAAAAATAGGGTTAGAATTAGGGTTTTGGGTTAAAATTAGGGTTCTGGGTCAAATATATGCTTTACGATCAAAATTAGGGTTTAGGGTTTTGAGTTTAAAATAGGGTTTTGGGTCAAAATAGGGTTAGAATTAGGGTTTTGGGTCAAAACTTAGGTTTTGGGTCCAAATATGGGTTTTGGGTCAAAATTAGGGTTTAGGGTTTGAATTAAGGTTTTGAGTTAAAATAGTGTTTTGGGTCATAAATAAGGTTAGAATTAGGGTTTTGAGTTAAAATTAGGGTTTCGAGTCAAAATTAGGTTTTTGGGTCAAATTTTGGGTTTATGGTCAAAGTTAGGGTTAAGGGTTTGAAATAGGGTTGAGTTTAAAATAGGGTTTTGGGTCAAAAATAGGGTTAGTATTAGGGTTTTGGGTCAAAAATAGGGCTCTGGGTTAAAATTAAGGTTTTGGGTCAAAATTAGGGTTTTTGGTACAAATTAGGGTTTAGGGTTTGAACTAGGGTTTTGAGTTAAACATATGTTTTTGGGTCAAAAATAGGGTTAGAATTTGGGTTTTGGGTTAAAATTAGGGTTGTGTCAAAATTAGGGCTTAGGGTTAGAATTTGGGTTATAATTACGATTTTGGGTAAAATTAGGGTTTCGGGTCAAAATTAGGGTTCGGGATCAAATTTAGTGTTTAGGGTCAAAATTAGGGTTTAGGGTTTGTAATAGGGTTTTGAGTTTAAAATAGGGTTTTGGGCCAAAATTAGTGTTAGAATTAGGGGTTTTGGTCAAAATTACGGATTTGGGTTTAAAATAGGGTTTTGGTTTAAAATTAGGGTTTCGGGTCAAAATTAGGGTTCTTGGTCAAATTTAGGGTTTCCGATCAAAATATGGGTTTAGGGTTTGAATTTTGGTTTTGGGTTAAAACTAGGGTTTCGTATCAAAATTTGGGTTCTGGGTCAAATTTAGTGTTTAGTTTCAAAATTAAGGTTTGAATTAGGGCTTTGGGTTAAAATTTAGGGTTTCGGGTCAAAATTTGGGTTCTGGGTCAAAATTAGGGTTTTAGGTTTTATTTAGGGTTAGAATTAGGGTTTTGGGTAAAATTAGGGTTTCGGGTCAACATTACGGTTCTGGGTCAAATTTATGGTCCAAATTAGGGTTTAGTGTTTGAATTAGGTTTTGTGTTTAAAATAGGGTTTTGGGTCAAAAGTTGGGCTAAAATTAGGGTTTTGATTTAAAATTAGGGTTTTGATTTAAAATTAGGGTTTTGGGAAAAATTAGGGTTCTGGGTCAAATTTAGGGTTTAGGATCAAAATTAGGGTTTAGGGTTTAAAATAGTGTTTTGGGTCAAAAATAAGGTTAGAATTAGGGTTTGGGGTTAAAATTAGGGTATTGGGTCCAAATTAGGGTTTTGGGTCAAAATTAGAGTTTAGGGTTTGAATTAAGTTTTTGAGTTAAAAATAGGGTTTTGGGTCAAAAATAGGGTTAGAATTAGGGTTTCGGTTTAAAATTAGGGTTTCGGGTCAAAATTAGGGTTCTGGGTCAGATTTAGGGTTTAGGGTTTGAAATAAGGTTTTGAGTTTAAAACAGGGTTTTGGGTCAAGGATAGGGTTAGAATTTGGGGTTTACGTTAAAATTAGGGTTACGGGTCAAAATTAGGTTTTTGGGTCAAATTTTGGGTTTAGCGTCAAAATTAGGGTTTTGATTTTAAAATAGGATTTTGGGTCAAAAAAAGGGTTAGAATTAGGGTTTTGGGTCAAAATTAGGGCTTTTGGTTAAAATTTGGCTTTTAGGTCAAAATTAGGGTTTCGGTTTAAAATTAGGGTTTTGGGTCAGAATTAGGGTTGTGTCAAAATTAGGGTTTAGGGTTTGAATTAGGGTTAGAATTAGGCTTTTGGTTAAAATTTGGGTTTCGGGTTAAATTTAGGTCCAAATTAGGGTTTAGGGTTTGAATTAGGTTTTGAGTTTAAAATAGGGTTTTGGGTTAAAAATAGGGTTAGAATTAGGGTTTGGGGTTAAAATATGTTTTGAGTAAAAATTAGGGTTTTGGTAGTGTTCTGGGTCAAATTTAGGGTTTAGGATTAAAATTAGGGTTTAGGGTTTGAATTACGGTTTTAAGTTTAAAATAGGGTTTTCGGTCAAAAATAATGCTAGAATTAGGGTTTGGGGTTAAAATTTGGGTATTGGGTCCAAATTAGGGTTTTGGGTCAAAATTAGAGTTTAGAGTTTGAATTAAGGTTTTGACTTAAAAATAGGGTTTTGGGTCAAAAATAGGGTTAGAATTATGGTTTTGGTTTAATATTAGGGTTTCGGGTCAAAATTAGGGTTCTGGATCAGATTTAGGGTTTATTGTCTGAAATACGGTTGAGTTTAAAATAGGGTTTTGGGTCAAAATAGGGTTAGAATTAGGGGTTTGCGTTAAAATTAGGGTTACGGGTCAAAATTAGGTTTTTGGGTCAAATTTTGGGTTTAGGGTCAAAATTAGGGTTTCGGGTTTGAATTAGGGTTTTGAGTTAAAGATATGTTTTTGGGTCAAAAATAGGGTTAGAATTAGGGTTTTGGGTTAAAATTAGGGTTCTGTGTAAAAATTAGGGCTTTGGGTTAGAATTAGTATTTAGGGTAAAATTAGGGTTTCGAGTCATAATTAGGGTTCGTGGTCAAATTTAGGGTTTAGATTAAAAATTAGGGTTTTCGGTTTGAAATAGTGTTTTGAGTTTAAAATAGGGTTTTGGGTCAAAAATACGGATTATATTAGGGTTTTGGGTCAAAATTAGGACTTTCGATTAAAATGAGGGTTTTGGGTCAAACATAGGGTTTAGGGTTTGAATTAGGGTTTTGTGTAAAAAATAGGTTTTTGGGTCAGAAATAGGGTTAGAATTAGGGGTTTGGGCCAAAATTAGGGCTCTGGGTTAACATTATTGTTTTGGGTCAAAATTAGGGTTTTTGGTACAAATTAGGGTTTAGGGTTTGAATTAGGGTTTTGAGTTAAAGATATGTTTTGGGGGCAAAAATAGGGTTAGAATTAGGGTTTTGGGTTAAAATTAGGGTTCTGTGTCCAAATTAGGGCTTTGGGTTAGAATTTGGGATAGAATTAGGATTTTGGGTAAAATTTGGGTTTCGGGTCTAAATTAGGGTTCTGGGTCAAAATTAGGGTTTAGGGTTTAAATTAGGGTTAGAATTAGGCTTTTGGGTAAAATTAGGGTTTCGGGTCAAAACTAGGGTTCTGGATCAAATTTAGGGTCCAAATTAGGGTTTAGGGTTTGAATTAGGTTTTGAGTTTAAAATAGGGTTTTGGGTCAAAAATAGGGTTAGAATTAGGGTTTTGGGTTAAAATTAGGGCTTTGAATAAAAATTAGGGTTTTGGGAAAAATTAGTGTTATGGGTCAAATTTAGGGTTTAGGATCAAAATTAGGGTTTAGGGTTTGAATTACGGTTTTAAGTTTAAAATAGGGTTTTGGGTCAAAAATAAGGTTAGAATTAGGGTTTGGGGTTAAAATTTGGGTATTGGGTCCAAATTTGGGTTTTGGGTCAAAATTAGAGTTTATGGTTTGAATTAAGGTTTTGATTTAAAAATAGGGTTTTGGGTAAAAAATAGGGTTAGAATTAGGGTTTTGGTTTAAAATTAAGGTTTCGGGTCAAAATTAGGGTTCTGGGGTCAGATTTAGGGTTTATGGTTTGAATTAAGGTTTTGAGTTTAACATAGGGTTTTGGGTCAAAATAGGGTCAGAATTAGGGGTTTGCGTTAAAATTAGGGTTACGGGTCAAAATTAGGTTTTTGGTTCAAATTTTGGGTTTAGGGTCAAAATTAGGGTTTAGGGTTTGAATTAGTGTTTTGAGTTAAATATAGGGTTTTGGGTTAAAATTAGGGTTTTGAGAAAAATTAGGGTTCTGGGTCAAATTTAAGGTGTAGGATCAAAATTAGGGTTTAGGGTTTTGAGTTTAAAATAGGGTTTTGGGTCAAAATAGGGTTTGAATTAGGGTTTTGGGTCAAAACACGGGTTTTGGGTCCAAATTTGGGTTTTGGGTCAAAATTAGGGTTTAGGGTTTGAATTAAGGTTTTGAGTAAAAAATGGGTTTTGGGTCAAAAATAAGATTACAATTAGGGTTTTGGGTTAAAATTAGGGTGTCGAGTCAAAATTAGGTTTTTGGGTCAAATTTTTTGTTTATGGTCAAAGTTAGGGTTTAGGGTTTGAAATAGGGTTTTGAGTTTAAAATAGGGGTTTTGGTCAAAAATAGGGTTAGTATTAGGGTTTTGTGTCAAAATTCGGGCTCTGGGTTAAAATTAAGGTTTTAGGTTAAAACTAGGGTTTTTGTTTAAAATTAGGGTTTCGGGTTTGAATTAGGGTTTTGAGTTAAAGATATGTTTTATAGGGTTAGAATTAGGGTTTTGGGTTAAAATTAGGGTTCTGTGTAAAAATTAGGGCTTTGGGTTAGAATTAGGATTTAGGGTAAAATTAGGGTTTTGAGTCATAATTAGTGTTCGGGGTCAAATTTAGGGTTTAGGGTAAAAATTAGGGTTTAGGGTTTGTAATAGGGTTTTGAGTTTAAAATAGGGTTTTGTGTCAGAAAAAGTGTTAAAATTAGGGTTTTAGGTCAAAATTAGGGCTTTGGGTTAAAATTAGGGTTTTGGGTCAAACATAGGGTTTAGGGTTTGAATTAGGGTTTTGTGTTAAAATAGGTTTTTGGGTCAGAATTAGGGTTAGAATTAGGGTTTTGGTTCAAAATTAGGGCTCTGGGTTAAAATTAAGGTTTTGGGTCAAAATTAGGGTTTTTGGTACAAATTAGGGTTTAGGGTTTTGAGTTAAAGATATGTTTTTGGGACAAAAATAGGGTTAGAATTAAGGTTTTGGGTTAAAATTAGGGTTCTGTGTCAAAATTAGGGCTTAGGGTAATAATTTGGGATAGAATTAGGATTTTGGGTAAAATTAGGGTTTCGGGTCTAAATTAGGGTTCTGGGTGAAAATTAGGGTTTAGGGTTTGAATTAGGGTTAGAATTAGGCTTTTGGGTAAAATTAGGGTTTCGGGTCAAAATTAGGATTCTAGGGTCAAATTTAGGGTCCAAATTAGGGTTTAGGGTTTGAATTAGGTTTTGAGTTTAAAATAGGGTTTTGGGTCAAAAATAGGGTTAGAATTAGGGTTTTCGGTTAAAATTAGGGTTTTGAGTAAAAATTAGGGTTTTGGGAAAAATTAGTGTTCTGGGTCAAATTTAGGGTTTAGGATCAAAATTAGGGTTTAGGGTTTGAATTACGGTTTTAAGTTTAAAATAGGGTTTTGGTTCAAAAATAAGGTTAGAATTAGGGTTTGGGGTTAAAATTTGTGTATTGGGTCCAAATTAGGGTTTTAGGTCAAAATTAGAGTTTAGGATTTGAATTAAGGTTTTGACTTAAAAATAGGGTTTTGGGTCAAAAATAGGGTTAGAATTAGGGTTTTGGTTTAAAATTAGGGTTTCGGGTCAAAATTAGGGTTTTGGGTCAGATTTAGGGTTTAGGGTTTGAAATAGGGGTTTGAGTTTAAAATAGGGTTAGAATTAGGGTTTTGCGTTAAAATTAGGGTTACGGGTCAATTAGGGTTTAGGGTTTGAAATAGGGTTTTGGGTCAAAAATACGGTTAGAATTAGGGTTTTGGGTCAAAATAGGGCTTTGGGTTAAAATTAGGGTTTTGGGTCAAAATTTGGGTTTTGGGTCCATATTTGGGTTTAGGGTTTGAATTTGTGTTTTGGGTTAAAACTAGGGTTTCGGATCAAAATTAGGGTTCTGGGTCAAATTTAGGGTTTATTTTCAAAATTAGGGTTTAGGGTGAATTAGGGTTTTGAGATAAAATAGGGTTTTGGGTCAAAAATTGGGTTAAAATTATGGTTTTGGGTTAAAATTTAGGGTTTCGGGTCAAAATTAGGGTTATGGGTCAAAATTACGGTTTAGGGGTTTGAATTAGGGTTAGAATTAGGCTTTTGGGAAAAATTTGGGTTTCTGGTCAAAATTAGGGTTCTGCGTAAAAATTAGGGTTTGAATTAGGTTTTGACTTTAAAATATGGTTTTTGGTCAAAAATAAGGTTAGAATTAGGGTTTTGGGTTAAAATTAGGGTTTTGAGTTAAAATTATGGTTTCGGGAAAAATTAGGGTTCGGGGTCAAATTTAGGGCTTCGGGGTAACAATTAGGGTTTTAGGTTAAAATTAGGGTTTATGATCAAAATTAGGGTTTAGGGTTTGAATTAGGGTTTTGAGTTTAAAATAGGGTTTTGGGTCAAAATTAGGGTTTTGGGTCAAGGTTTGAATTAGGGTTTTGAGTTTAAAATAGTGTTAAAATTAGGGTTTTTGTTTAAAATTTCGGGTTTCGGGTCAAAATTAGGGTTCTGGGTCAAAATTAGGGTTTAGTGTTTGAATTAGGGTTAGAATTAGGCTTTTGGGTAAAATTAGGGTTTAGGTCAAAATTAGGGTTAGGGTCCAATTTAGGGTTTAGGGTTAGAATTAGGTTTTGAGTTTAAAATAGGGTTGTGGGTCAAAAATAGGGGTAGGATTATGGTTTTCTGTTAAAATAAGTTTTTTTTGAAAAATTAGGGTTCTTGGTAAAATTTAAGGATTAGGATCAAATTAGGGTTTAGGGTGTTAGGGTTTTGAGTTTAAAATAGGGTTTTGGGTCAAAATAGGGTTAGAATTAGGGTTTTGGGTCAAAATTTGGGTTTTGGGTCCAAATTTGGGTTTTGGGTCAAAATTAGGGTTTAGGGTTTGAATTAATGTTGAGTTAAAATTAGGGTTGGTACAAATTAGGGATTAGGGTTTGAATTAGGGTCTTGATTTTAAAATAAGTTTTTGCATCAAAATAGGGTTAGAATTAGGGTTTTAGGTTAAAATTAGGGTTCTGGGTCAAAATTTGGGATTAGGGTTAGAATTAGGGTTTTGGGTAAAATTGGGGTTTCGGATCAAAATTATGGTTCGGGGTCAAATTTAGGGGTTAGGGTCAAAATTAGGGTTTACGGTTTGAAATAGGCTTTTGGTTCTAAAATAGGGTTATAATTAGGGTTTTGTTTTAAAATTATGGTTCTGGGTCAAATTTAGGGTTGAGGGTAAAAATTAGGGTTTAGGGTTTGCAATAGGGTTTTGAGTTTAAAATAGGGTTTTGGGTCAGAAATAGTGTTAAAATTAGGGTTTTAGGTCAATATTAGGGCTTTGGGTTAAAATTAGGGTTTTGGGGTAAACCTAGGGTTTAGGGTTTGAATTAGGGTTTTGAGTTAAAATAGGTTTTTGGGTCATAATTAGGGTTTTTGGTTAGAATTAGGGTTTCGGGTCAAATTTTGGGTTTTGAGGTAAAATTTGGGTTTAGGGCTTGAATTAGGGTTTTGAGTTAAAAATAGGATTTTGGGTTAAGAAATGGGTTAGAATTAGGGCTTTGGGTTACAATTAGGGATTTGGGTTAAAATTAGGGTTCTGGGTCAAATTTTGGGTTTCGGATCAAAATTAGGGTTTAGGGTTTGAAATAGGGTTTTGGGTCAAAAATATGGTTAGAATTAGGGTTTTGGGTCAAAATTAGGGCTTTGGGTTAAAATTAGGGTTTTGGGTCAAAAGGTTTGAATTTGGGTTTTGGGTTAAAACTAGGGTTTCGGATCAAAATTAGGGTTCTGGGTCAAATTTAGGGTGTAGGTTCAAAATTAGGGTTCTGGGTCAAAATTAGGGTTTAGGGGTTTGAATTAAGGTTAGAATTAGGCATTTGGGTAAAATTTGGGTTTCTGGTCAAAATTAGGGTTCTGCGTCAAATTTAGGGTCCAAATAAGGGTTTAGGGTTTGAATTAGGTTGACTTAAAAATATGGTTATTGGTAAAAAATAAGGTCAGAATTAGGGTTTTGGGTTAAAATTAGGGTTTTGAGTTAAAATTAGGGTTTTGAAAAAATTAGCGTTCGGAGTCAAATTTAGGGCTTCGGGGTAACAATTAGGGTTTTGGGTTAAAATTAAGGTTTATGATCAAAATTAGGGTTTAGGGTTTGAATTAGGGTTTTGAGTTTAAAATAGGGTTTTGGGTCAAAATTAGGGATTTGGTGTTAAATTAGGGTTTTGGGTCAAGGTTTGAATTAGGGTTTTGAGTTTAAAAATAGTGTTAAAATTAGGGTTTGGGTCAAAAGTTTAAGGTTTGAATTAAATTAGGTTTTGAGTTAAAAATTAGGGTTTAGTGTTTGAATTAGGGTTAGAATTAGGCTTTTGGGTAAAATTAGGGTTTCTGGTCAAAATCAGGGTTCTGGGTCCTATTTAGGGTTTGAATTAGGTTTTGAGTTTAAAATAGGGTTTTGGGTCAAAAATGGGGTTAGGATTAGGGTTTTGGGTTAAAATTAGGGTTTTGGGAAAAATTAGGGTTCTTGGTCAAATTTAAGGTTTAGGATCAAAATTAGGGTTTAGGGTTTGAATTTGGGTTTTGAGTTTAAAATAGGGTTTTGGGTTAAAATAGGGTTAGAATTAGGGTTTTGGGTCAAAACTTGGGTTTTGGGTCCAAATTTGGGTTTTGGGTCCAAATTTGGGGTTTGGGTCAAAATTAGGGTTTAGGGTTTGAATTAAGGTTTTGAGTTAAAAATAGGGTTTTGGTACAAATTAGGGTTTAGGTTTTGAATTAGGGTTTTGATTTTAAAATAAGTTTTTGCGTCAAAAATAGGGTTAGAATTAGGGTTTGAGGTGAAAATTAGGGTTCTGGTCAAAATTAGGGATTATTGTTAGAATTAGGGTTTTGGGTAAAATTGGGGTTTTGGGTCAAAGTTAGGGTTCTGGGTCAAAATTAGGGATTACTGTTAGAATTAGGGTTTTTGGTAAAATTGGGTTTCGGGTCAAAATTATGGTTCGGGGTCAAATTTAGGGTTTAGGGTCAAAATTAGGGTTTACGGTTTGAAATAGGGTTTTGGTCCTAAAATAGGGTTAGAATTAGGGTTTTGGTTTAAAATTAGGGTTATGGGTCAAAATTACGGCTTAAGGTTAGAATTAGGGTTTTCGGTAAAATTTGGGTTTCGGGTCAAAATTAGGGTTCGCGATCAAATTTAGGGTTTAGGGTCAAAATTAGGGTTCAGGGTTTGAAATAGGGTTTTGGGTCAAAAATAGGGTTAGAATTAGGGTTTTATGTCAAAATTAGGGCTTTGGGTTAAAATTAGGGTTTTGTGTCCAACATAGGGTTAAGGGTTTGAATTAGGGTTTTGAGTTAAAAATAGGGTTTTGGGTAAAAAAATAAGGTTAGAAATTGGGTTTTGGGTTAAAAATAGGTTTCGAATCAAAATTAGGTTTTTGGGTCAAATTTTGGGATTATGGTCAAAGTTAGGGTTTAGGGTTTGAAATAGGGTTTTGAGTTTAAAATAGGGTTTTGGGTCAAAAATAGGGTTAGTATTAGGGTTTTGTGTCAAAATTAGGGTTTTTTGTACAAATTAGGGTTTAGGGTTTGAATTAGGGTTTTGAGTTAAAGATATGTTTTTGGGTCAAAAATAGGGTTAGAATTAGGGTTTTGGGTTAAAATTAGGGTTGTGTCAAAATTAGCGCTTTGTGTTAGAATTTGGGTTAGAATTAGGATTTTGGGTAAACTTAGGGTTTCGGGTCAAAATTAGGGTTCGGTGTCAAAATTAGAGTTTAAGGTTTGAATTAAGGCTTTAAGTTAAAAATAGGGTTTTGGGTCAAAAATAGGGTTAAAATTAGGGTTCTGGGTCAGATTTAGGGTTTAGGGTTTTAAATAGGGTTTTGAGTTTAAAATAGGGTTTCGAGTCAAAAATAGGGTTAGAATTAGGGTTTTGCATTAAAATTAGGGTTACGTGTCAAAATTAGGTTTTTTGGTCAAATTTTGGGTTTAGGGTCAAAATTAGGGCTTAGGGTTTGAAATAGGGTTTTCAGTTAAAAATAGGTTTTGGGGTTAGAATTAGGGTTTCGGGTTAAAATTAGGGTTTCGGGTCAAATTTTGGGTTTAGGGTTTGAATTAGGGTTTTGAGTTAAAAATATGATTTTGGGTCAAAAATAGGGGTAGAATTAGGGGTTTGGGTCAAAATTAGGGCTTTGGGTTAAATTTTGGGTTTTGGGTTAAAATTAGGGTTTTGGTTTAGGGTTAGAATTAGGCTTTTGGGTAAAATTAGGGTTTCGGGTCAAAATTAGGGTTCTGGGTCAAATTTGGGGTCCAAATTAGGGTTTAGGGTTTGAATTACGTTTTGAGTTTAAAATAGGGTTTTGGGTCAAAAATAGGGTTAGAATTAGGGTTTGGGGTTAAAATTTGTGTATTGGGTCCAAATTAGGGTTTTGGGTCAAAATTAGAGTTTAGGGTTTGAATTAAGGTTTTGAGTTAAAAATAGGGTTTTGGGTCAAAAATTGGGTTAGAATTGGGGTTTTGGTTTAAAATTAGGGTTTCAAGTCAAAATTAGGATTATGGGTCAGATTTAGGGTTTGAAGTAGGGTTTGAAATAGGGTTTTGAGTTTAAAATAGGGTTTTGGGTCAAAAATAGGGTTAGAATTAGGGGTTTGTGTTAAAATTAGGGTTACGGGTTAAAATTAGGTTTTTGGGTCAAATTTTGGGTTTAGGGTCAAAATAGGGTTTAGGGTTTTGAGTTAAAAATAGGGTTTTGGGTCAAAACTAAGGTTAGAATTAGGTGTTGGGGTTAAATTTTGGGTATTGGGTCCTAATTAGGGTTTTGGCTCAAAATTAGAGTTTAGGGTTTGAATTAAGGTTTTGAGTTAAAAATAGGGTTTTGGGTCAAAAATAGGGTTAGAATTAGGGTTTTGAGTCAAAATTAGGGCTTTGGGTTACAATTAGGGTTTTGGGTTAAAATTAGTGTTTAGGATCAAAATTAGGGTTTTGAGTTTAAAATAGGGTTTTGTGTCAAAAATAGGGTTAAAATTAGGGTTTTGGGTTAAAATTATGGTTTCGAGTCAAAATTAGGTTTTTGGGTCTAATTTTGGGTTTATGGTCAAAGTTAGGGTTTAGGGTTTGAAATAGGGTTGAGTTTAAAATAGGGTTTTGGGTCAAAAGTAGGGTTAGTATTAGGGTTTTGGGTAAAAATAGGTCTCTGGGTTAAAATTAAGGTTTTGGGTCAAAATTAGGGTTTTTGGTACAAATTAGGGTTTAGGGTTTGAACTAGGGTTTTGAGTTAAAGATATGTTTTTGGTTCAAAAATAGGGTTAGAATTAGGGTTTTTGGTAAAAATTAGGGTTCTGTGTCAAAATTAGGGCTTTGGGTTAGAATTTGGGTTAGAATTAGGATTTTGGGTAAAATTAGGGTTCGGGGTCAAATTTAGGGTTTAGGGTCAAAATTAGGGTTTAGGGTTTGTAATAGGGTTTTGAGTTTAAAATAGTGTTTTGGGTCAAAAATAGTGTTAGAATTAGGGCTTTGGCTTAAAATTAGGGTTTTGGGTCAAACATAGGGTTTAGGGATTTGAATTAGGGTTTGAATTAAGGTTGAGTTAAAAATAGGGTTTTAGGTCAAAATATGGTTAGAATTAGGGTTTTGGTTTAAAATTAGGGTTTTGGGTCAAAATTTGGGTTTAGGGTTAGAATTAGGGTTTTGGGTAAAATTGGGGTTTTGGGTCAAAATTATGGTTCGGGGTCAAATTTAGGGTTTAGGGTCAAAATTAGGGTTTACGGTTTGAAATAGGCTTTTGATAGGGTTAGAATTAGGGTTTTGGTTTAAAATTAGGGTTCTGGGTCAAAATTAGGGCTAGGGTTAGAATTTGGGTTAGAATTAGGGTTTTCGGTAAAATTAGGGTTTCGGGTCAAAATTTGGGTTCGGGGTCAAATTTAGGGTTTAGGGTTTAGTGTTTGTAATAGGGTTTTGAGTTTAAAATAGGGTTTTGGGTTAGAAATAGTGTTAAAATTAGGGTTTTGGGGTAAACATAGGGTTTAGGGTTTGAATTAGGGTTTTGAGTTAAAATAGGTTTTTGGGTCAGAATTAGGGTTTTGGGTTAAAATTAGGGTTTCGGGTCAAATTTTGGGTTTTGAGGTAAAATTAGGGTTTAGGGTTTCAATTAGGGTTTTGAGTTAAAAATAGGATTTTGGGTCAAGAATAGGGTTAGAATTAGGGCTTTGGGTTAAAATTAGGGATTTGGGTTAAAATTAGGGTTCTGGGCCAAATTTAGGGTTTCGGATCAAAATTAGGGTTTAGGGTTTGAAATAGGGTTTTGGGTGAAAAATACGGTTAGAATTAGAGTTTTGGGTCAGAATTAAGGCTTTGGGTTAAAATTAGGGTTTTGGGTCAAAATTTGGGTTTTGGGTCCATATTAGGGTTTAGGGTTTGAATTTGGGTTTTGGGTTAAAACAAGGGTTTCAGATCAAAATTAGGGTTCTGGGTCAAATTTAGGGTTTAGGTTCGAAATTAGGGTTTGAATTAGGGCTTTGTGTTAAAAATAGGGTTTTGGGTCAAAAATAAGGTAAGAATTAGGGTTTTGGGTTAAAATTTAGGGTTTTGGGTCAAAATTAGGGTTCTGGGTCAAAATTAGGGTTTAGGGGTTTGAATTAAGGTTAGAATTAGGCTTTTGGGTAAAATTTGGGTTTCTGGTCAAAATTAGGGTTCTGCGTCAAATTTAGGGTGCAAATAAGGGTTTAGGGTTTGAATTAGGTTTTGACTTAAAAATATGGTTTTTGTTCAAAAATAAGGTTAGAATTAGGGTTTTGGGTTAAAATTAGGGTTTTGAGTTAAAATTAGGGTTTTCGGAAAAATTTGGGTTCGGGGTCAAATTTAGGGCTTCGGGGTAACAATTAGGGTTTTGGGTTAAAATTAGGGTTTATGATCAAAATTAGGGTATAGGGTTTGAATTAGGGTTGAGTTTAAAATAGGGTTTTGGTACAAATTAGGGTTTAGGGTTTGAATTAGGGTTTTGATTTTAAAATAAGTTTTTGCGTAAAAAATAGGGTCAAAATTAGGGTTTAGGGTTTGAAATAGGGTTTTGGGTCAAAAATAGGGTTAAAATTAGGGTTTTGGGTAAAAAAAATAAGGTTTTGAGTCAAAATTAGGTTTTTGGGTCAAATTTTGGGATTATGGTCAAAGTTAGGGTTTAGGGTTTGAAATAGGGTTTTGAGTTTAAAATAGGGTTTTGGGTCAAAAATAGGGTTAGTATTAGGGTTTTGGGTCAAAATTTGGGTTTTTTGTACAAATTAGGGTTTAGGGTTTGAATTAGGGTTTTGAGTTAAAGATATGTTTTTGGGTCAAAAATAGGGTTAGAATTAGGGTTTTGGGTTAAAATTAGGGTTGTGTCAAAATTAGGGCTTAGTGTTAGAATTTGGGCTAGAATTAGGATTTTGGGTAAACTTAGGGTTTCGGGTCAAAATTAGGGTTCGGTGTCAAAATTAGAGTTTAAGGTTTGAATTAAGGTTTTGAGTTAAAAATAGGGTTTTGGGTCAAAAATAGGGTTAGAATTGGGGTTTTGGTCTAAAATTAGGGTATCGGGTCAAAATTAGGGTTCTGGGTCAGATTTAGGGTTTAGGGTTTTAAATAGGGTTTTGAGTTTAAAATAGGGTTTTGGGTCAAAAATAGGGTTAGAATTAGGGTTTTGCATTAAAATTAGGGTTACGGGTCAAAATTAGGTTTTTTGGTCAAATTTTGGGTTTAGGGTCAAAATTAGGGTTTAGGGTTTGAAATAGGGTTTTCAGTTAAAAATAGGTTTTGGGGTTAGAATTAGGGTTTCGGGTCAAATTTTGGGTTTAGGGTTTGAATTAGGGTTTTGAGTTAAAAATAGGATTTTGGGTCAAAAATAGGGTTAGAATTAGGGTTTTGGGTTAAAATTAGGGCTTTGGGTTAAAATTTAGGTTTTGGGTTAAATTTTGGGTTTTGGTTGAGGGTTAGAATTAGGCTTTTGGGTAAAATTAGGGTTTCGGGTCAAAATTAGGGTTCTGTCAAAAATAGGGTTAGAATTAGGGTTTGGGGTTAAATTTTGTGTATTGGGTCCAAAATAGGGTTTTGGGTCAAAATTAGAGTTAGGGTTTGAATTAAGGTTTTGAGTTAAAAATAGGGGTTTGGGTCAAAAATAGGGTAAGAATTGGGGTTTTGGTTTAAAATTAGGGTTTCAAGTCAAAATTAGGATTCTGGGTCAGATTTAGGGTTTGAAATAGGGTTGAGTTTAAAATTGGGTTTTGGGTCAAAAATAAGGTTAGAATTAGGGTTTTGTGTTAAAATTAGGGTTACGGGTTAAAATTAGGTTTTTGGGTCAAATTTTGGGTTTAGGGTCAAAATTAGGGTTTAGGGTTTGAATTAGGGGTTTGAGTTAAAAATAGGGTTTTGGGTCAAAACTAAGGTTAGAATTAGGGTTTTGGTTTAAAATTATGGTTCTGGGTCAAAATTACGGCTTAGGGTTAGAATTTCGGTTTTCGGTAAAATTTGGGTTTCGGGTCAAAATTAGGGTTTAGGGTCAAAAATAGCGTTAGAATTAGGGTTTTAGGTCAAAATTAGGGCTTTGGGTTAAAATTAGGGTTTTGGGTCCAACATAGGGTTAAGGGTTTGAATTAGGGTTTTGAGTTAAAAATTGGGTTTTGGGTAAAAAAATAAGGTTAGAAATTGGGTTTTGGGTTAAAATTAGGGTTTCGAGTCAAAATTAGGTTTTTGGGTCAAATTTTAGGATTATGATCAAAGTTAGGGTTTAGGGTTTGAAATAGGGTTTTGAGTTTAAAATAGGGTTTTGGGTAAAAAATAGGGTTAGTATTAGGGTTTTGGGTCAAAATTTGGGTTTTTTTGTACAAATTAGGGTTTAGGGTTTGAATTAGGGTTTTGAGTTAAAGATATGTTTTTGGGTCAAAAATAGGGTTAGAATTAGGGTTTTGGGTTAAAATTAGGGTTCTGTGTCAAAATTAGGGCTTAGTGTTAGAATTTGGGTTAGAATTAGGATTTTGGGTAAACTTAGGGTTTCGGGTCAAAATTAGGGTTCGGTGTCAAAATTAGAGTTTAAGGTTTGAATTAAGGTTTTGAGTTAAAAATAGGGTTTTGGGTCAAAAATAGGGTTAGAATTGGGGTTTTGGTCTAAAATTAGGGTATCGGGTCAAAATTAGGGTTCTGGGTCAGATTTAGGGTTTAGGGTTTTAAATAGGGTTTTGAGTTTAAAATAGGGTTTTGGGTCAAAAATAGGGTTAGAATTAGGGTTTTGCATTAAAATTAGGGTTACGGGTCAAAATTAGGTTTTTTGGTCAAATTTTGGGTTTAGGGTCAAAATTAGGGTTTAGGGTTTGAAATAGGGTTTTCAGTTAAAATTAGGTTTTGGGGTTAGAATTAGGGTTTCGGGTTAAAATTAGGGTTTCTGGTAAATTTTGGGTTTGGGGTTTGAATTTGGGTTTTCAGTTAAAAATAGGATTTTAGGTCAAAAATAGGGATAGAATTAGGGTTTTGGGTCAAAATTAGGGCTTTGGGTTAAAATTTGGGTTTTGGGTTAAAATTTGGGTTTTGGTTGAGGGTTAGAATTAGGCTTTTGTGTAAAATTAGGGTTTCGGGTCAAAATTAGGATTTTGGGTCAAATTTGGGGTCCAAATTAGGGTTTAGGGTTTGAATTAGGTTTTGAGTTTGAAATAGGGTTTTGGGTCAAAAATAGGGTTAGAATTAGGGTTTTTGGTCAAAATTAGGCATTTGGGTTAAAAATAGGGTTTTGGTATAAAATTAGGGTTTCTGGTCAAAATTAGGGTTCTTGGTCAAATTTTGGGTTTCGGATTAAAATTAGGTTTTTGGGTTTGAAATAGGGTTTTAATTTTAAAATAGTGTTTTGGGTCAAAATACGGTTAGAATTAGCGTGCTGGGTCAAAATTAGGGCTTTGGGCTAAAATTAGGGTTTTGGGTCCAAATTAGGGCTTAGGGTTTGAATTTGGGTTTTGGGTTAAAACTATGGTTTCGGATCAAAATTAAGGTTCTGGGTCAAATTTAGGGTTTAGTTTCAAAATTAGGGTTTGAATTAGGGCTTTATGTTTAAAATAGGGTTTTTGGTCAAAAATAAGGTTAGAATTAGGGTTTTGGGTTAAAATTTAGGGTTTCGGGTCAAAATTAGGGTTCTGGGTCAAAATTAGGGTTTTAGGTTTGAATTAGGGTTAGAATTAGGCTTTTGGGTAAAATTAGGGTTTCGGGTCAAAATTACGGTTCTGGGTCAAATTTAGGGTCCAAATTAGGGTTTAGTGTTTGAATTAGGTTTTGTGTTTAAAATAGGGTTTTGGGTCAAAAGTAGGGTTAAAATTAGGGTTTTGGGTTAAAATTAGGGTTTTGATTTAAAATTAGGATTTTGGGAAAAATTAGGGTTCTGGGTCAAATTTAGGGTTAAGGATCAAAATTAGGGTTTTGGGTTTGAATTAGGGTTTTGAGTTTAAAATAGGGTTTTGGGTCAAAAATAAGGTTAGAATTAGGGTTTGGGGTTAAAATTTGGGTATTGGGTCCAAATTAGGGTTTTGGGTCAAAATTAGAGTTTAGGGTTTGAATTAAGTTTTTGAGTTAAAAATAGGGTTTTGGGTCAAAAATAGGGTTAGAATTCAGGTTTTGGTTTAAAATTAGGGTTCTGGGTCAGATTTAGGGTTTAGGGTTTAGGGTTTGAAATTGGGTTTTGAGTTTAAAATAGGGTTTTGGGTCAAAAATAGGATTAGAATTTGGGGTTTGCATTAAAATTAGGGTCACGAGTCAAAATTAAGTTTTTGGGTCAAATTGTGGGTTTAGGGTCATAAATAGGGTTTAGGGTTTGAATTAGGGTTTTGAGTTAAAAATAGGGTTTTGGGTCAAAATAGGGTTAGAATTAGGGTTTTGGGTCAAAACTTGGGTTTTGGGTCCAAACTTGGGTTTTGGGTCAAAATTAGGGTTTAGGGTTTGAATTAAGATTTTGTATTAAAATAGGGTTTTGGGTCAAAAATAAGGTTAAAATTAGGGTTTGGGGTTAAAATTTGGGTATTAGGTCCAAATTAGGGATTTGGCTCAAAATTAGAGTTTAGGGTTCGAATTAAGGTTTTGGGTCAAAAATAGGGTTAGAAATAGGGTTTTGGTTTAAAATTAGGGTTTTGGGTCAAAATTAGGGTTTAGGGTTGAAATAGGGTTTTGAGTTTAAAATAGGGTTTTGGGTCAAAATAGGGTTAGAAATAGGGTTTTGGGTCAAAACTTGGGTTTTGGTTCCAAATTTGGGTTTTGGGTCAAAATTAGGGTTTAGGGTTTGAATTAAGGTTTTGCATTAAAATAGGGTTTTGGGGCAAAAATAAGGTTAAAATTAGGGTTTGGGTTTAAATTTTGGGTATTGGGTCCAAATTACGGTTTTGGCTCAAAATTAGAGTTTAGGCTTTGAATTAAGGTTTTGAGTTAAAAATAGGGTTTTGGGTCAAAAATAGGGTTAGAATTAGGGTTTTGGGTTAAAATTAGGGTTTCGAGTCAAAATAAGGTTTTTGGGTCAAATTTTGGGTTTATGGTAAAAGTTAGGGTTTAGGGTTTGAAATAGGGTTTTGGGTCAAAAATAGGGTTAGTATTAGGGTTTTGGGTCAAAATTGGGTTAAAATTAATGTTTTGGGACAAAATTAGGGTTTGACAAAGGTTTAGGTTTTGAATTAGGGTTTTGAGTTAAAGATATGTTTTTGGGTCAAAAATATGGTTAGAATTAGGGTTTTGGGTTAAAATTAGGGTTCTGTGTCAAAAAGGGCTTAGGGTTAGAATTTGGGTTATAAATAGTATTTTGGGTAAAATTAGGGTTTCGGGTCAAAATTAGGGTTCGGGGTCAAATTTAGTGTTTAGGGTCAAAATTAGGGTTTAGGGTTTGAAATAGGGTTTTGGGTCAAAAATAGTGTTAGAATTAGGGTTTTACGTCAAAATTAGGGCTTTGGGTTAAAAGGTTTTGGGTCAAACATAGGGTTTAGCGTTTGAATTAGGGTTTTGAGTTAAAGATAGGTTTTTGGGTCAGAAATAGGGTTAGAATAAGGGTTTTGGGTTAAAATTAGGGTTTCGGGTAAAATTTTGGGTTTAGGGTCAAAAATAGGGTTTAGGGTTTGAATTAGGATTTTGGGTCAAAAATAGGGTTAGAATTAGGGTTTTGGGTCAAAATTAGGGCTTTGGGTTAAAAATAGGGTTTTGGTTTAAAATTAGGGTTTCGGGTCAAAATTAGGGTTCTGGGTCAAATTTAGGGTTTTAGATCAAAATTAGGGTTTAGGGTTAGAAATAGGGTTTTGATTTTAAAATAGGGTTTTGGGTCAAAAATACGGTTAGAATTAGGGTTTTGGGTCAAAATTATGGCTTTGGGTTGAAAATAGGGTTTTGGGTCAAAATTTGGGTTTTGGGTCCAAATTAGGGTTTAGGATTTGAATTTGGGTTTTGGGTTAAAACTAGGGTTTTCGATCAAAACTAGTGTTCTGGGTCAAATTTAGGGTTTTAGGTTTGAATTAGGGTTAGAATTAGGCTTTTGGGTAAAATTAGGGTTTCGAGTCAAAATTACGGTTATGGGTCAAATGTAGGGTCCAAATTAGGGTTTAGGGTTTGAATTAGGTTTTCTGTTTAAAATAGGGTTTTGGGTCAAAAGTAGGGTTAGAATTAGGGTTTTGGGTTAAAATTAGGGTTTTGATTTAAAATTAGGGTTTTGGGAAAAATTAGGGTTCTGGGTCAAATTTATGCTTTGGGATCAAAATTAGGGTTTAGGGTTTTGAGTATAAATTAGGGTTTTGGGTCAGAACTTGGGTTTTGGGACCAAATTTGGGTTTTGGGCCAAAATTAGGGTTTAGGGTTTGAATTAAGGTTTTGAGTTAAAATACGGTTTTGTGAAAAATTAGGGTTTCGGGTCAAAATTAGGATTCTGGGTCAAATTTAGGGTTTAGTGTCAAAATTACGGTTTAGGGTTCGAAATAGGGTTTTGGGTCAAAATAGGGTTAGAATTAGGGTTTTTGGTTAAAATTAGCGTTTTGGGAAAAATTAGGGTTCTGGGTCAAATTTAAGGTTTAGGATCAAAATTAGGGTTTAGGGTTTGAATTAGGGTTGAGTTTAAAATAGGGTTTTGGGTCAAAATAGGGTTAGAATTAGGGTTTTGGGACCAAATTTTGGTTTTGGGTCAAAATTAGGATTTAGGGTTTGAATTAAGATTTTGAGTTAAAAATATTATTTTGGGTC